>JAAAWM010011419.1:0-78217 GCA_036873465.1 Thinopyrum obtusiflorum | reverse complement strand
TCCAGGGTAGGATGGGTAAATCCTGACGGTGCAAAGATATTGACTTTGATTAAAGTCTCGGAACTGCTCCTCGACGGTATACTCGGGATACCAACGATAGCCTGTCTCAACCATCACTCGGACCAACATGGCCGTGTGACCAGGTACGCCGATGCACCGGGTCAGACGAACCACTTGGTTCTGGGAACGGGTGGCCATCTGAAAGCACGAAATGATGCAAGGCATTAGTATTACTAGGAGAATTCGGACAGCATAACGGCTGTAAATGCTCGAAAAAGGATTTGAGACATTCGCAACAGTTTTGCAATACCACTCAACAACATCATGTCAAGGTTCTGGTTCAACCGACAACATACTAGGGTAGTAGAAACTGAACCGAAGCATGGAACCAACAATCCTATAAGTTACTACGGATTAGTAACACGTGAACCTGATAGAGAGGAGAGAGCCTAGTCCTTAACCCGCGTAGAATGAGAAGAGTATGACTCAGATCAGAGGGCATGAGGTAAAGGAGTAAAAGCACCTTACGTTCCCTCCCACAATCAATTCCCCTACATATAACTAAAGCATTTCTAGACTCGACATCGACCAGTTTGGCTTATCGCACCTACAGGCAGTCCGGCTCTGATGCCAACGCTGTCAGGACCCCGATTCCAAGTCACACCGATCTAGCCTGTAACACCTCATATCACATTGCGGCCTCACGCACCCCCCCCCCCCCCCCCCCCCCCCCCCCCCCCCCCCCCCCCCCCCCCCCCCCCCCCCCCCCCCCCCCCCCCCCCCCCCCCCCCCCCCCCCCCCCCCCCCCCCCCCCCCCCCCCCCCCCCCCCCCCCCCCCCCCCCCCCCCCCCCCCCCCCCCCCCCCCCCCCCCCCCCCCCCCCCCCCCCCCCCCCCCCCCCCCCCCCCCCCCCCCCCCCCCCCCCCCCCCCCCCCCCCCCCCCCCCCCCCCCCCCCCCCCCCCCCCCCCCCCCCCCCCCCCCCCCCCCCCCCCCCCCCCCCGTTTGAATTTGAATCTTGTATTCAAACCAACGTCATTTAATTCATAGCTAGATGCATTAGCTCAAATCACAGCATATTGCCATGTCATGATCATGGATCATATTGTCGCATTACATTGATTGTGTTCTTTCTCAGTTCTTGGTGTTTGTCCCCTCTCGGTAGACGGGTCCTGATGATGAGTTCGATGACACCAATGAAGAGCTATAATATCTTCAGAAGTGCTAGGCAAGCACAACCCCGTTGTTCATTCCGATACAAGCCCACTCTCTCGCTCCTGCTCTCTTTTACTGCACTAGGACAACAATGATTCATCTATTACTTGTTGCGGTAGTTGAACCCCTTATGCTCTGCATGACCTGTCATTGCCACAGTAAATAGATGAAACCCACTAGAATGAGTAGGAGTTGTTTGAGCCCTGATGTGCCTACTCATTCATGCTTGTTTGTCATGCCTCCTATTGCATAGAGTTGTGTCAGGTCTGATTCATCGGGAATGAATCGGAGGTGTGTGAACATGTCCTACTGTGTGTGAGCTAAGTGTGTGAACACGTTTTGGTAAAGGTAGCGGTGAGAGGCCATGTAGGAGTACATGGTGGGTTGTCTCATTGAAACCGTCCTCAGGAACTGAGTTCTGTGTCTGTGATCCATGAACAGCTACTACCACTCATTGGGATCCTTAATTGATCCTCTCGGCTTCTTAATCACCCTAGTACTCTGTCCAGGAGATGCAACTAGTTTCTGGTGTTTGTAGGTTATGTGTTGGCGGCCGTGCATAGCGCTGACCCTAGGGGTGGGCTATGATGCCCCCCCCCCCCCCCCCCCCCCCCCCCCCCCCCCCCCCCCCCCCCCCCCCCCCCCCCCCCCCCCCCCCCCCCCCCCCCCCCCCCCCCCCCCCCCCCCCCCCCCCCCCCCCCCCCCCCCCCCCCCCCCCCCCCCCCCCCCCCCCCCCCCCCCCCCCCCCCCCCCCCCCCCCTTCCGCTTGAAGGTTGTCAAGATACATGACATGTATATGGTGGTAAGTGGTGGGAGCGTGTGTGAAGAAGTACACCCCTGCAGGGTTATCATTATCTATTCGAATAGACGGATTCCTCGGATATGGAAACTTGGACCCCTTGCATAGTTCATAGACAAGTGAAAGTGGATACTCTAAAACTCGCAAGATAAGTGTGAGTGCTATGGATGGCCTTCTCGTAGGGACACGGGAGCGGATCCATAGTGGCGTATTGAATGGTGAATATGTGGACTCGTGTGCACCACCTCAAAAGAGTTGCTTGTAGTCGTAGTTCAGGTTAGCCACTGAGTCAAAGTTGGCTTGCTGTAGTTAAACTCCACCACCCCCCTTGTTGATACCGATGCATATGTAGATAGTTCTGATGTAAGTCTTGATGGGTACATTTGTACTCACATTTGCCTATTTTATGTTTTGCAGAGAGACGTCATTCTCGCTATTAGATCCGTGTGGACTTCGACGTTTAGCTTGATACCTTAGCTACGATCTTGTGCCCTCGGCAGGATCTGGTAGATAGTCAGGCTTCTTAGCCTTTTTCATTTATAGATGTCTGTACTCAGACATGTTAAGCTTCTGCATGTGCTTTGATTTGTATGCTCTGAATGTTGGGTCATGAGACCCGTGTTTGTATTTCTGGCTCCTCGGAGCCTAATGAATAAATACTTGAGTCATAGAGTTATGTTGTGATGCCATGTTGTATTTACACATATCGAGCATATTGTGTGTATGATTGAAATGCTTGGTATGTGTGGGATCCGACAATCTAGTTGTTTATCCTTGGCAGCCTCTCTTATGGGGAAATGTAGTCTTGTGCTTCCATGAGCCATAGTAGTCCGCTACAGCCCGGTTTACCGGAGTCCTGCTAGCCCAGCACTACTGCTCAGGACACTTGACTGGCCGGCATGTGTTTCACTTTGTTCTTGTGTCTGTCTCTTCGGGGAAATGTCACGCGGTGACATCCGGAGTCCTGCCTAGCCTGCTACAGCCCGGGTTACAGGAGTCCTGTTAGCCCAGTGCTACAGCCCGGATTCACATGCTGCTGACCGACATGCTCGAAGTTGATTCATGTATGCATATCCCCATGGGTTAGAGCCGCTTTGGGTTCATGACTAGCCATGTCGGCCTGGGTTCTATGTCATATGGATGCTAGTGACACTATCATATACATGAGCCAAAAGGCGCAAACAGTCCTGGGCCATGGTAAGGCGACACCCGTGGAATACCATGTGTGAGGCCGCAAAGTGATATGAGGTGTTACCAGCTAGATTGATGTGACTTGGAATCGGGGTCCTGACAGCGTTGGTATCAGAGCCTGACTGCATGTAGGATTACCAAGCCAAACTGGTCGAAGTCGAGTCTAGAAATGCTTTAGTTATAAATGGGTGTTAATTGTCCAGATAAGGGAGTGATTGATAGAGTTCTCCAGTCACTATCACCAAGCTACTAGAGCTTCATGATGAACTATAACATGCAAGGGAAGATGATCCCGGAGCTGTTCGTCGAGCTTAAGGCCGTGAAGGTAGAAATCAAGAAGGAGCATCAAGTGTTGATGGTTAACAAGACCACTGGTTTCAAGAAGGGCAAGGGCAAGAAGGGAAGCTTCATGAATGGCAAGCCAGTTGCCGCTCCAGTGAAGAAATCTAAGAACCCAAACCCGAGACGAAGTGCTTCTATTAGGGGAACGTTCACTAGTAGCGGAACTGCCTCAAATACTTGGTAGATAAGAAGGCTGACGACTTCAACAAAAGTATATATGTGTTATTGATGTGTACCTTACGAGTACTCCTAGTAGCACATGGGTATTAGATACCGGTCCAGTTGCTAAGATTGGTAACTCGAAACAAAAGCTACGAAATAAACAGAGACTAGCTAAGGGCGAGGTGATGATGTGTGTTGGAAGTGTTTCCAAGGTTGATGTGATCATCATCACACACTCCCTCTACCTTCAGGATTAGTGTTGTTCGCATTGGTGTCTGCGTTGAGCATGAACATGATTAGATCATGTTTATTGCAATACGGTTATTCATTTAAGTCATAGAATAATGGTTATTCTGTTTACATGAATAATACCGTCTATGGTCATGCACCCAATGTGAATGATTTATTGGATCTCGGTCGTAGTGATACACATGTTCATAACATTGATACCAAAAAATGTAGAGTTGATAATGATAGTAGCACTTTATTGTGGCACTGCCGCTTAGGTCATATTGGTGTAACGCGCATGAAGAACCTCCATACCGATGGACTTTTGGAGTCACTTTGTCACATCCCTACTTCTGGTCTGCTCTGGGTTAGTTAGTCTTGTGTTGCATCATGTTTAAATTCCTATTAAACCTGAAATGGGGATCAATAAACCCCAGCACCCCCCTGAAAATACAAGGTTCAACTGAAAAACATTTCAATGAATCCAAAATGCCCTTCATAAAATTTCATCATTTTTGAATTGGTCTAGAACCTCTCCCAAAATGGTGCACATTTTCTAGGCCATTCTGGATTTTTGAAATAAATTATATAGTATTTGCATTTGGGCATTTAATTGCTAATAATATTTTACATGCTCAAATAATCACAAACTGAAACCCCCCCCCCCCCCCCCCCCCCCCCCCCCCCCCCCCCCCCCCCCCCCCCCCCCCCCCCCCCCCCCCCCCCCCCCCCCCCCCCCCCCCCCCCCCCCCCCCCCCCCCCCCCCCCCCCCCCCCCCCCCCCCCCCCCCCCCCCCCCCCCCCCCCCCCCCCCCCCCCCCCCCCCCCCCCCCCCCCCCCCCCCCCCCCCCCCCCCCCCCCCCCCCCCCCCCCCCCCCCCCCCCCCCCCCCCCCCCCCCCCCCCCCCCCCCCCCCCCCCCCCCCCCCCCCCCCCCCCCCCCCCCCCCCCCCCCCCCCCCCCCCCCCCCCCCCCCCCCCCCCCCCCCCCCCCCCCCCCCCCCCCCCCCCCCCCCCCCCCCCCCCCCCCCCCCCCCCCCCCCCCCCCCCCCCCCCCCCCCCCCCCCCCCCCCCCCCCCCCCCCCCCCCCCCCCCCCCCCCCCCCCCCCCCCCCCCCCCCCCCCCCCCCCCCCCCCCCCCCCCCCCCCCCCCCCCCCCCCCCCCCCCCCCCCCCCCCCCCCCCCCCCCCCCCCCCCCCCCCCCCCCCCCCCCCCCCCCCCCCCCCCCCCCCCCCCCCCCCCCCCCCCCCCCCCCCCCCCCCCCCCCCCCCCCCCCCCCCCCCCCCCCCCCCCCCCCCCCCCCCCCCCCCCCCCCCCCCCCCCCCCCCCCCCCCCCCCCCCCCCCCCCCCCCCCCCCCCCCCCCCCCCCCCCCCCCCCCCCCCCCCCCCCCCCCCCCCCCCCCCCCCCCCCCCCCCCCCCCCCCCCCCCCCCCCCCCCCCCCCCCCCCCCCCCCCCCCCCCCCCCCCCCCCCCCCCCCCCCCCCCCCCCCCCCCCCCCCCCCCCCCCCCCCCCCCCCCCCCCCCCCCCCCCCCCCCCCCCCCCCCCCCCCCCCCCCCCCCCCCCCCCCCCCCCCCCCCCCCCCCCCCCCCCCCCCCCCCCCCCCCCCCCCCCCCCCCCCCCCCCCCCCCCCCCCCCCCCCCCCCCCCCCCCCCCCCCCCCCCCCCCCCCCCCCCCCCCCCCCCCCCCCCCCCCCCCCCCCCCCCCCCCCCCCCCCCCCCCCCCCCCCCCCCCCCCCCCCCCCCCCCCCCCCCCCCCCCCCCCCCCCCCCCCCCCCCCCCCCCCCCCCCCCCCCCCCCCCCCCCCCCCCCCCCCCCCCCCCCCCCCCCCCCCCCCCCCCCCCCCCCCCCCCCCCCCCCCCCCCCCCCCCCCCCCCCCCCCCCCCCCCCCCCCCCCCCCCCCCCCCCCCCCCCCCCCCCCCCCCCCCCCCCCCCCCCCCCCCCCCCCCCCCCCCCCCCCCCCCCCCCCCCCCCCCCCCCCCCCCCCCCCCCCCCCCCCCCCCCCCCCCCCCCCCCCCCCCCCCCCCCCCCCCCCCCCCCCCCCCCCCCCCCCCCCCCCCCCCCCCCCCCCCCCCCCCCCCCCCCCCCCCCCCCCCCCCCCCCCCCCCCCCCCCCCCCCCCCCCCCCCCCCCCCCCCCCCCCCCCCCCCCCCCCCCCCCCCCCCCCCCCCCCCCCCCCCCCCCCCCCCCCCCCCCCCCCCCCCCCCCCCCCCCCCCCCCCCCCCCCCCCCCCCCCCCCCCCCCCCCCCCCCCCCCCCCCCCCCCCCCCCCCCCCCCCCCCCCCCCCCCCCCCCCCCCCCCCCCCCCCCCCCCCCCCCCCCCCCCCCCCCCCCCCCCCCCCCCCCCCCCCCCCCCCCCCCCCCCCCCCCCCCCCCCCCCCCCCCCCCCCCCCCCCCCCCCCCCCCCCCCCCCCCCCCCCCCCCCCCCCCCCCCCCCCCCCCCCCCCCCCCCCCCCCCCCCCCCCCCCCCCCCCCCCCCCCCCCCCCCCCCCCCCCCCCCCCCCCCCCCCCCCCCCCCCCCCCCCCCCCCCCCCCCCCCCCCCCCCCCCCCCCCCCCCCCCCCCCCCCCCCCCCCCCCCCCCCCCCCCCCCCCCCCCCCCCCCCCCCCCCCCCCCCCCCCCCCCCCCCCCCCCCCCCCCCCCCCCCCCCCCCCCCCCCCCCCCCCCCCCCCCCCCCCCCCCCCCCCCCCCCCCCCCCCCCCCCCCCCCCCCCCCCCCCCCCCCCCCCCCCCCCCCCCCCCCCCCCCCCCCCCCCCCCCCCCCCCCCCCCCCCCCCCCCCCCCCCCCCCCCCCCCCCCCCCCCCCCCCCCCCCCCCCCCCCCCCCCCCCCCCCCCCCCCCCCCCCCCCCCCCCCCCCCCCCCCCCCCCCCCCCCCCCCCCCCCCCCCCCCCCCCCCCCCCCCCCCCCCCCCCCCCCCCCCCCCCCCCCCCCCCCCCCCCCCCCCCCCCCCCCCCCCCCCCCCCCCCCCCCCCCCCCCCCCCCCCCCCCCCCCCCCCCCCCCCCCCCCCCCCCCCCCCCCCCCCCCCCCCCCCCCCCCCCCCCCCCCCCCCCCCCCCCCCCCCCCCCCCCCCCCCCCCCCCCCCCCCCCCCCCCCCCCCCCCCCCCCCCCCCCCCCCCCCCCCCCCCCCCCCCCCCCCCCCCCCCCCCCCCCCCCCCCCCCCCCCCCCCCCCCCCCCCCCCCCCCCCCCCCCCCCCCCCCCCCCCCCCCCCCCCCCCCCCCCCCCCCCCCCCCCCCCCCCCCCCCCCCCCCCCCCCCCCCCCCCCCCCCCCCCCCCCCCCCCCCCCCCCCCCCCCCCCCCCCCCCCCCCCCCCCCCCCCCCCCCCCCCCCCCCCCCCCCCCCCCCCCCCCCCCCCCCCCCCCCCCCCCCCCCCCCCCCCCCCCCCCCCCCCCCCCCCCCCCCCCCCCCCCCCCCCCCCCCCCCCCCCCCCCCCCCCCCCCCCCCCCCCCCCCCCCCCCCCCCCCCCCCCCCCCCCCCCCCCCCCCCCCCCCCCCCCCCCCCCCCCCCCCCCCCCCCCCCCCCCCCCCCCCCCCCCCCCCCCCCCCCCCCCCCCCCCCCCCCCCCCCCCCCCCCCCCCCCCCCCCCCCCCCCCCCCCCCCCCCCCCCCCCCCCCCCCCCCCCCCCCCCCCCCCCCCCCCCCCCCCCCCCCCCCCCCCCCCCCCCCCCCCCCCCCCCCCCCCCCCCCCCCCCCCCCCCCCCCCCCCCCCCCCCCCCCCCCCCCCCCCCCCCCCCCCCCCCCCCCCCCCCCCCCCCCCCCCCCCCCCCCCCCCCCCCCCCCCCCCCCCCCCCCATTTAAATGTCCAAGAACAAATAATGTATGATTTAATTCAATAATCCAGAGTGTCCTAGAAAAGTGTGCACCATTTTTGGCAGAGGTTCTGGACCAAAACAAAAATGATGAACATTTATGAGGGGCATTTTGGGTTCATTGAAAAGATTTAACTTTGACCCTAGTTTAATTTCATTTGCTGCTAGGGTTTATTAGTCCCATTTCAAAGTTTAATAAAACTTAAACATGATGCAGAGAAGCTTATGCAGTGACAGGCAAGGCCTAAGCTAGTGTAAGCTAGGGTTGTGACAACTCACCCCCACTAAACAAGAATCTCGTCCGAGATTCAAGCGTAGGGTAAGATGAAGGGGGGAAGCAAACTAACACAATCTTTACGATCCAGGTTGCACTTCATGAGAACGTTGAGTCGATCACCATCTTTGTCTCGATGTCTTGCTCTGAGAACTCCAACCAACATGACAACGAGAGGAAAGGGAAAACTCTAGAGGGATCGATCTTCTCGAAGATCGAACAACTCAAGATCAACTCATGGAGTGAGACATTGAAAACATCTCTCGAGTTGAGACACAAAACACATCAGGAACAATGGAAAGAGATAGATGACAAGGGTTCAAATTGGTAGGCAACAATTCCACGCGTGGGTAGGATGGTGCGTGGTTTCAAAGTAGCGAGGAAATAACTGCGATGATTCGCTAACGGGGCACCTTAGAGGAGGTGACTCGTAGTATTATTTCCTTAAGTGGCAAAAAGAATTACTTTCACTACAAAAAAAAGACACATCCGTGACATTTTGGGCCGAACAAAAAAAATCCCCCCCCCCCCCCCCCCCCCCCCCCCCCCCCCCCCCCCCCCCCCCCCCCCCCCCCCCCCCCCCCCCCCCCCCCCCCCCCCCCCCCCCCCCCCCCCCCCCCCCCCCCCCCCCCCCCCCCCCCCCCCCCCCCCCCCCCCCCCCCCCCCCCCCCCCCCCCCCCCCCCCCCCCCCCCCCCCCCCCCCCCCCCCCCCCCCCCCCCCCCCCCCCCCCCCCCCCCCCCCCCCCCCCCCCCCCCCCCCCCCCCCCCCCCCCCCCCCCCCCCCCCCCCCCCCCCCCCCCCCCCCCCCCCCCCCCCCCCCCCCCCCCCCCCCCCCCCCCCCCCCCCCCCCCCCCCCCCCCCCCCCCCCCCCCCCCCCCCCCCCCCCCCCCCCCCCCCCCCCCCCCCCCCCCCCCCCCCCCCCCCCCCCCCCCCCCCCCCCCCCCCCCCCCCCCCCCCCCCCCCCCCCCCCCCCCCCCCCCCCCCCCCCCCCCCCCCCCCCCCCCCCCCCCCCCCCCCCCCCCCCCCCCCCCCCCCCCCCCCCCCCCCCCCCCCCCCCCCCCCCCCCCCCCCCCCCCCCCCCCCCCCCCCCCCCCCCCCCCCCCCCCCCCCCCCCCCCCCCCCCCCCCCCCCCCCCCCCCCCCCCCCCCCCCCCCCCCCCCCCCCCCCCCCCCCCCCCCCCCCCCCCCCCCCCCCCCCCCCCCCCCCCCCCCCCCCCCCCCCCCCCCCCCCCCCCCCCCCCCCCCCCCCCCCCCCCCCCCCCCCCCCCCCCCCCCCCCCCCCCCCCCCCCCCCCCCCCCCCCCCCCCCCCCCCCCCCCCCCCCCCCCCCCCCCCCCCCCCCCCCCCCCCCCCCCCCCCCCCCCCCCCCCCCCCCCCCCCCCCCCCCCCCCCCCCCCCCCTTGAGAGGGTTACGGCAAAAACAGAATGCACTTCATGTGCAAACTTGACAATCACTTTCAAAGTATCGGGGTTTCAGACGAAAACTCATCTATTACAAAGGGATTTATTTTTTTAACTTAATTTAACTCCATACTTTTTGTGCATTCAATATGCACCGTTCAAAGCCACATCATCAATTTTCAACCCTTTTCTGACTTCATTTCCTTTTTTCATGTATTTAATGATTTTTTGAGCTAAATGACCGTGAAATTGAAAAGCACTACAAATGAGCACTGAAAAGGTTTAAACTTGTCACGGTATTATAATTTCATCCACATTGCATGTGCTACAAAGTTGAGAGGGTTACGGCAAAAACTGGATGCACTTCATGTATAAACTAGACAATCTCTTTCAAAGTATCACGGTTTCTGACGAAAACTCATCTATTACAAAGGGACTTCATTATTTAACTTATTTTCACTCTAGACTTTTTGTGCATTCAATATGCACCATTCAAAGGCACATCATCAATTTACAACCCTTTTCTAACTTCATTTGCTATTTTCATGCATTTAATGATTGTTTTGAGGTAAATGACCCTGAAATTGAAAAGCACTACAAATGAGCTCTGAAAAGGTGGAAACTTGGCATGGTATCATAATTTTGCCCACATAGCATGTGCTAAAAAGTTGAGAGGGTTACGGCAAAAACTTGATGCACTTCATGTACAAACTGGACAATCTCTTTCAAAGTATCACGGTTTCTGACGAAAACTCATCTATTACAAAGGGACTTCATTTTTTAACTTATTTTCACTCTAGACTTTTTGTGCATTCAATGTGCACCATTCAAAGGCAAATCATCAATTTTCAACCCTTTTCTGACTTCATTTCCTATTTTTCCTGCATTTAATAATTGTTTTGAGGTAAATGACCCTGAAATTGAAAAGCACTAGAAATGAGCTCTGAAAAGGTTGAAACTTGGCATGGTATTATAATTTCAGCCACATAGCATGTGCTAAATAGTTGAGAGGGTTACGGCAAAAACTGGATGCACTTCGTGTACAAAGTGAACAATCTCTTTCAAAGGATTAGGGTTTCGGACAAAAACTCATCTATTACAAAGGGATTTCATTTTTTTACTTATTTTAACTCCAGACTTTTTGTGCGTTCAATATACACCATTCAAAGCCACATCATCAATTTCAAACCCTTTTCTGAATTCATTTAGTTTTTTCATGTATTTAATGATTTTTTTGAGCTAAATGACTGTGAAATTGAAAAGCACTACAAATGAGCTCAGAAAACGTTAAAACTTGGCATGGTATCATAATCTCACCCACATAGCATGTGCTAAAAAGTTGAGAGGGTTACGGCAACAACGGGATGCACTTCGTGTACAAACTGGACAATCTTATTCAAAGTATTAGGGTTTCTATCGAAAACTCATCTATTACAAAGGGATTTCATTTTTTAACTTATTTTAACCCCAGAATTGTTTTTGCGTTCAATATGCGCCATTCAAAGCCACATCATCAATTTTCAACCCTTTTAAGACTTCATTTCCTTTCCCCCCCCCCCCCCCCCCCCCCCCCCCCCCCCCCCCCCCCCCCCCCCCCCCCCCCCCCCCCCCCCCCCCCCCCCCCCCCCCCCCCCCCCCCCCCCCCCCCCCCCCCCCCCCCCCCCCCCCCCCCCCCCCCCCCCCCCCCCCCCCCCCCCAAACTGGATGCACTTCATGTACAAACTGGACAATCTCTTTCAAAGTATCACGTCTTCTGACGAAAACTCGTCTATTACAAAGGGACTTCATTTTTTAACTTATTTTAACTCCAGACTTTTTGTGCGTTCAATATGCACCATTCAAAGCCACATCATCAATTTTAAACCCTTTTCTGACTTCATTTCCTTTTTTCATGTATTTAATGATTTTTTTGAGCTAAATGACCGTGAAATTGAAAAGCACTACAAATGAGCTCTGAAAAGGTTGAAACTTGGCATGGAATCATAATCTCACCCATATAGCATGTACTAAAAGTTGAGAGGGTTACGGCAAAAACTTGATACACTTCGTGTACAAACTGGACAATCTCCTTCAAAGTATTAGGTTTTCAGACGAAAACTCATCTATTACAAAGGGATTTCCTTTTCTAAGTTATTTTAACTCCAGAATTTTTGTGCGTTCAATATGCACCATTCAAAGCCACATCATCAATTTTCAACCCTTTTCTGACTTCATTTCCTTTTTTCATGTATTTAATGATTTTTTTGAGCTAAATGACCGTGAAATTGAAAAGCACTACAAATGAGCTCTGAAAAGGTTGAAACTTGGCATGGTGTCATAATATCACATACATAGCATGTACTAAATGTTGAGAGGGTTACGGCAAAAACTGGATGCACTTCGTGTACAAACAGGACAATCTCCTTCAAAGTATTAGGGTTTCGGACGAAAACTCATCTATTACGAAGGGTTTTCATTTTTTAACTTATTTTAACTTCAGACTTCTTGTGCGTTCAATATACACCATTCAAAGCCACATCATCAATTCTCAACCCTTTTCTGACTTCATTTCCTCCCCCCCCCCCCCCCCCCCCCCCCCCCCCCCCCCCCCCCCCCCCCCCCCCCCCCCCCCCCCCCCCCCCCCCCCCCCCCCCCCCCCCCCCCCCCCCCCCCCCCCCCCCCCCCCCCCCCCCCCCCCCCCCCCCCCCCCCCCCCCCCCCCCCCCCCCCCCCCCCCCCCCCCCCCCCCCCCCCCCCCCCCCCCCCCCCCCCCCCCCCCCCCCCCCCCCCCCCCCCCCCCCCCCCCCCCCCCCCCCCCCCCCCCCCCCCCCCCCCCCCCCCCCCCCCCCCCCCCCCCCCCCCCCCCCCCCCCCCCCCCCCCCCCCCCCCCCCCCCCCCCCCCCCCCCCCCCCCCCCCCCCCCCCCCCCCCCCCCCCCCCCCCCCCCCCCCCCCCCCCCCCCCCCCCCCCCCCCCCCCCCCCCCCCCCCCCCCCCCCCCCCCCCCCCCCCCCCCCCCCCCCCCCCCCCCCCCCCCCCCCCCCCCCCCCCCCCCCCCCCCCCCCCCCCCCCCCCCCCCCCCCCCCCCCCCCCCCCCCCCCCCCCCCCCCCCCCCCCCCCCCCCCCCCCCCCCCCCCCCCCCCCCCCCCCCCCCCCCCCCCCCCCCCCCCCCCCCCCCCCCCCCCCCCCCCCCCCCCCCCCCCCCCCCCCCCCCCCCCCCCCCCCCCCCCCCCCCCCCCCCCCCCCCCCCCCCCCCCCCCCCCCCCCCCCCCCCCCCCCCCCCCCCCCCCCCCCCCCCCCCCCCCCCCCCCCCCCCCCCCCCCCCCCCCCCCCCCCCCCCCCCCCCCCCCCCCCCCCCCCCCCCCCCCCCCCCCCCCCCCCCCCCCCCCCCCCCCCCCCCCCCCCCCCCCCCCCCCCCCCCCCCCCCCCCCCCCCCCCCCCCCCCCCCCCCCCCCCCCCCCCCCCCCCCCCCCCCCCCCCCCCCCCCCCCCCCCCCCCCCCCCCCCCCCCCCCCCCCCCCCCCCCCCCCCCCCCCCCCCCCCCCCCCCCCCCCCCCCCCCCCCCCCCCCCCCCCCCCCCCCCCCCCCCCCCCCCCCCCCCCCCCCCCCCCCCCCCCCCCCCCCCCCCCCCCCCCCCCCCCCCCCCCCCCCCCCCCCCCCCCCCCCCCCCCCCCCCCCCCCCCCCCCCCCCCCCCCCCCCCCCCCCCCCCCCCCCCCCCCCCCCCCCCCCCCCCCCCCCCCCCCCCCCCCCCCCCCCCCCCCCCCCCCCCCCCCCCCCCCCCCCCCCCCCCCCCCCCCCCCCCCCCCCCCCCCCCCCCCCCCCCCCCCCCCCCCCCCCCCCCCCCCCCCCCCCCCCCCCCCCCCCCCCCCCCCCCCCCCCCCCCCCCCCCCCCCCCCCCCCCCCCCCCCCCCCCCCCCCCCCCCCCCCCCCCCCCCCCCCCCCCCCCCCCCCCCCCCCCCCCCCCCCCCCCCCCCCCCCCCCCCCCCCCCCCCCCCCCCCCCCCCCCCCCCCCCCCCCCCCCCCCCCCCCCCCCCCCCCCCCCCCCCCCCCCCCCCCCCCCCCCCCCCCCCCCCCCCCCCCCCCCCCCCCCCCCCCCCCCCCCCCCCCCCCCCCCCCCCCCCCCCCAAACCGTGATACTTTGAAAGAGATTGTCTAGTTTATACATGAAGTGCATCAATTTTTTGCCGTAACCCTGTCAACTCTTTAGCACATTCTATGTGGGTGAAATTATGATACCATGCCAAGTTTAAACCTTTTCAGAGCTCATTTGTAGTGCTTTTTAATTTCACGGTCATTTAGCTCAAAAAAATCATTGAATACACGAAAAAAGGAAACAAAGTCAGAAAAGGGTTTAAAATTGATGATGTGGCTTTGAATGGTGCATATTGAACACACAAAAAGTCTGGAGTTAAAATAATTTAAGAAATGAAATCCCTTTGTACTAGATGAGTTTTCGTCCGAAACCCTCTACTTTGAAAGAGATTGTTCACTTTGTACACGAAGTGCTTCCAGTTTTTGCCGTAACCCTCTCAACTTTTTAGCACATGCTATGTGGGTGAAATTATGATACCATGCCAAGTTTAAACCTTTTCAGTGCTCATTTGTAGTGCTTTTCAATTTCACGGTCATTTAGCTCAAAAAATCATTAAATACATGAAAAAAGGAAATGAAGTCAGAAAAGGGTTGAGAATTGATGATGTGGCTTTGAATTGTGCATATTGAACGCACAAAAAGTCTGAAGTTAAAATAAGTTAAAAAATGAAAACCCTTCGTAATAGATGAGTCCCCCCCCCCCCCCCCCCCCCCCCCCCCCCCCCCCCCCCCCCCCCCCCCCCCCCCCCCCCCCCCCCCCCCCCCCCCCCCCCCCCCCCCCCCCCCCCCCCCCCCCCCCCCCCCCCCCCCCCCCCCCCCCCCCCCCCCCCCCCCCCCCCCCCCCCCCCCCCCCCCCCCCCCCCCCCCCCCCCCCCCCCCCCCCCCCCCCCCCCCCCCCCCCCCCCCCCCCCCCCCCCCCCCCCCCCCCCCCCCCCCCCCCCCCCCCCCCCCCCCCCCCCCCCCCCCCCCCCCCCCCCCCCCCCCCCCCCCCCCCCCCCCCCCCCCCCCCCCCCCCCCCCCCCCCCCCCCCCCCCCCCCCCCCCCCCCCCCCCCCCCCCCCCCCCCCCCCCCCCCCCCCCCCCCCCCCCCCCCCCCCCCCCCCCCCCCCCCCCCCCCCCCCCCCCCCCCCCCCCCCCCCCCCCCCCCCCCCCCCCCCCCCCCCCCCCCCCCCCCCCCCCCCCCCCCCCCCCCCCCCCCCCCCCCCCCCCCCCCCCCCCCCCCCCCCCCCCCCCCCCCCCCCCCCCCCCCCCCCCCCCCCCCCCCCCCCCCCCCCCCCCCCCCCCCCCCCCCCCCCCCCCCCCCCCCCCCCCCCCCCCCCCCCCCCCCCCCCCCCCCCCCCCCCCCCCCCCCCCCCCCCCCCCCCCCCCCCCCCCCCCCCCCCCCCCCCCCCCCCCCCCCCCCCCCCCCCCCCCCCCCCCCCCCCCCCCCCCCCCCCCCCCCCCCCCCCCCCCCCCCCCCCCCCCCCCCCCCCCCCCCCCCCCCCCCCCCCCCCCCCCCCCCCCCCCCCCCCCCCCCCCCCCCCCCCCCCCCCCCCCCCCCCCCCCCCCCCCCCCCCCCCCCCCCCCCCCCCCCCCCCCCCCCCCCCCCCCCCCCCCCCCCCCCCCCCCCCCCCCCCCCCCCCCCCCCCCCCCCCCCCCCCCCCCCCCCCCCCCCCCCCCCCCCCCCCCCCCCCCCCCCCCCCCCCCCCCCCCCCCCCCCCCCCCCCCCCCCCCCCCCCCCCCCCCCCCCCCCCCCCCCCCCCCCCCCCCCCCCCCCCCCCCCCCCCCCCCCCCCCCCCCCCCCCCCCCCCCCCCCCCCCCCCCCCCCCCCCCCCCCCCCCCCCCCCCCCCCCCCCCCCCCCCCCCCCCCCCCCCCCCCCCCCCCCCCCCCCCCCCCCCCCCCCCCCCCCCCCCCCCCCCCCCCCCCCCCCCCCCCCCCCCCCCCCCCCCCCCCCCCCCCCCCCCCCCCCCCCCCCCCCCCCCCCCCCCCCCCCCCCCCCCCCCCCCCCCCCCCCCCCCCCCCCCCCCCCCCCCCCCCCCCCCCCCCCCCCCCCCCCGTTAAAAAATGAAATCCCTTTGTAATAGATGAGTTTTTGTCCGAAACCCTAATACTTTGAAGGAGATTGTCCATTTTGTACACGAAGTGCATCCAGTTTTTGCCGTAACCCTCTCAACTTTTCGTACATGCTATGTGGGTGAGATTATGATACCATGCCAAGTTTCAACCTTTTCAGAGCTCATTTCTAGTGCTTTGCAATTTCACGGTCATTTAGCTCAAAAAAATCATTAAATACATGAAAAAAAGGAAATGAAGTTAGAAAAGGGTTGAAAATTGATGATGTGGCTTTGAATGGTGCATATTGAATGCACAAAAAGTCTGGAGTTAAAATAACTTAAAAAAGGAAATCCCTTTGTAATAGATGAGTTTTCGTTTGAAATCCTAATACTTTGAAGGAGATTGTCCAGTTTGTAAACGAAGTGTATCCAGTTTTTGCCGTAACCCTCTCAACTTTTAGTACATGCTATATGGGTGAGATTATGATACCATGCAAAGTTTCAACCTTTTCAGAGCTCATTTGTAGTGCTTTTCAATTTCACGGTCATTTAGCTCAAAAAAATCATTAAATACATGAAAAAAGGAAAAGAAGTCAGAAAAGGGTTTAAAATTGATGATGTGGCTTTGAATGGTGCATATTGAACGCACAGAAAGTCTGGAGTTAAAATAAGTTAAAAAATGAAGTCCCTTTGTAATAGATGAGTTTTCGTCAGAAACCGTGATACTCTGAAAGAGATTATCCAGTTTGTACATGAAGTGCATCCAATTTTTGCCGTAACCCTCTCAACTTTTTAGCAAATTCTATGTGGGTGGAATTATGATACCATGCCAAGTTTAAACCTTTTTAGAGCTCATTTGTAGTGCTTTTCAATTTCACGGTCATTTAGCTCAAAAAAATCATTAAATACATGAAAAAAGGAAATGAAGTCAGAAAAGGGTTCAAAATTGATGATGCGGCTTTGAGTGGTGCATATTGAACGCACAAAAAGTTTGGAGTTAAAATAAGTTAAAAATGAAATCCCTTTGTAATAGATGAGTTTTCGTCCGAAACCCTAATAGTTTGAAAGAGATTGTTCACTTTGTACATGAAGTGCATCCAGTTTTTGCCGTAACCCTCTCAACTTTTTAGCACATGCTATGAGGGTGAAATTATGATACCATGCCAAGTTTCAACCTTTCAAGAGCTCATTTGTAGTGCTTTTCAATTTCAGGGTCATTTACCTCAAAACAATGATTAAATGCATGAAAAATAGCAAATGAAGTCACAAAAGGGTTGAAAATTGATGATGTCCCTTTGAATGGTGCATATTGAATGCACAAAAAGTCTAGAGTGAAAATAAGTAAAAAAATGAAGTCCCTTTGTAATAGATGAGTTTTCGTCAGAAACCGTGATACTTTGAAAGAGATTGTCCAGTTTGTACATGAAGTGCATCTAGTTTTTTGCCGTAACCCTCTCAACTTTTTAGCACATTCTATGTGGGTGAAATTATGATAGCATGCCAAGTTTAAACCTTTTCAGATGACATTTGTAGTGCTTTTCAATTTCACGGTCATTTAGCTCAAAAAGTCATTAAATACATGAAAAAAGGAAATGAAGTCAGAAAAGGGTTGAAAATTGATGATGTGGCTTTGAATGGTGCATATTGAACGCACAAAAATTCTGGAGTTAAAATAAGTTAAAATAAGTTAAAAAATGAAGTCAATTTGTAATAGATGAGTTTTCATCAGAAACTGTGATACTTTGAAAGAGATTGTCCAGTTTGTACATGAAGTGCATCCAGTTCTTGCCGTAACCCTCTCAACTTTTTAGCAAATTCTATGTGGGTGAAATTATGATACGATGCCAAGTTTAAACCTTTTCAGAGCTCATTTGTAGTGCTTTTCAATTTCACGGTCATTTAGCTCAAAAATCATTAAATACATTAAAAAAGGAAATGAAGTCAGAAAAGGGTTGAAAATTGATGATGTGGCTTTGAATGGTGCATATTGAACGCACAAAAATTCTGGAGTTAAAATAAATTAAAAAATAAAATTCCTTTGTAATAGATGAGTTTTTGTCCGAAACCCTAATACTTTGAATAAGATTGTCCCGTTTGAACATGAAGTGCATCCAGTTTTTGCCGTAACCCTCTCAACCTTTTAGCATATGCTATGTGGGTCAGATTATGATACTGTCACAACCCTAGCTTGCCCTAGCTTAGGCCTTGCCTGTCACTACATAAGCTTCCCTGCATCATGTTTAAGTTTTATGAAACTTTGAAAGGGGGACTGATAAACCATAGCAGCAAATGAAATTCAACTAGGGTCAAAGTTAAATCTTTTCAATGAACCCAAAATGCCCCTCATAAATGTTCATCATTTTTATTTTGGTCCAGAACCTCTGCCAAAAATGGTGCATACTTTTCCAGGACACTCTGGGTTATTGAATTAAATCATACATTATTTTTTCTTGGACATTTAAATGCTATAAATAATTTTAATTGTCCAAATGATCTTGAAAGTAAATGAGGGCTGTTGGAAATAATCCAAACAGAGCCCACAAATATTTTCAGGATTTTTGAAAATGCTATGGCATTATTATTAAAGCCAAAACAATTACAGAAAATAGAAAAACAGGAATAAAAGAGAGAGAGTTACCCGGCCTTACCTGGCTGGCCCAGGTCCGGTGCAGCCCAGCTGGCGGCGCAGCTCACCTGGCCACCTCCTCCTATCGTCTTCCTCCTTGCCAGGAGGACGGGCGCGTGCCCGATGGGCGCGCACCGCCGTGCGGCCACCTCCTCCCTCGCTGCCTGCCTGGCTCCTCCCCGACATGGCCGACGATGCCACGCACATCGCCCCGACCCCCTGGATCTCTCTCACTCTCCCTCTCTCCTGCGTATCCTGAGCGGAGCTCGTCGCCACCGCTCACCGTTGCCGCACCTAGAGCCTCCCCCTCGACCTCTCGGCATGCCCAGCAGCTCGGCTACCTCGTCCTCGACCTCGTCACCAAGCCAAGCGACGCTGGAAGCCCAGAAACGCCTCCATCGCCGTCTTCTTCAACCTCGGTCTGCCGACATCGCCTGCGACCGTGCACACTCCGTTGCTTCCCCAAGCTCGCCGAGACCACCGCTGCACTCACCTAGACGTGGTTTCGACGATGAGATCGGTGACACCGATGAAGAACTATACTATCTTCAGAAGTGCCAGGCAAGCAAAACCCCCTTGTTTATTCTGATACAATCCCACTCTCTCGCTCCTGCTCTCTTTTACTACATTTGGACAACAACGATTCAACTCTTACATGCTGCAGTAGTTAAACCCCTTTCCTTTGCATGACCTGTCATTGCCATAGTAAATAGATGAAACCCACTAGCATGAGTAGGAGTTGTTTGAGCCCTGATGTGCCTACTCATTCATGCTTGTTGTCATGCCTGCTACTGCTTAGTGTTGAGTCAGGTCTAATTCATCGGGGATGAACTGGAATGTGGTGAACATGTCTTACTGTTGAGAGCTAAGAGTGTGAACACGATTTGGTAAAGGTAGCGGTGAAAGGCCATGTAGGAGTATATGGTGGGTTGTCTCATTGAAGCCGTCCTCAGGAACTGAGTTCTGTGTTTGTGATCCATGAACAGCTACTACCACACATTGGGATCCTTAATTCACTCTCTCGACTTATTAACTGCCACATCTGCCTCACCACTTTATGCCTCTGCTGTCCCTATGCCCATATCGCTACCGTTAATGTAAAATCACATGAAGCATTAAGCAATGCCACCTAATGTCACTATAAGTAATGGTCTAGTGCCGTCGATAAATTGAAGCAATGCCACCACCATTTTATGAAGTGCTTCCGTCTTGCTTTATTTCCCATGAATTGTGTTTTTGCAGTTACACAAAATCTCACACCGCTAACATTGCTTCATCCCAGTGGAACTGCACAAATTTGATTGCACATTTACTGACCATGTGCTACTCTCATGACAGTAATACTAATGCTATTGTTCTGCATGTTAATCTAGTGGCAGTGTTGATGTGATGTGATGCTACTTACTTACGGACACTTTCATACTGTCAATCTAGTGTCAATTATAACACAATAGATGCTGCTGTTAATCATACGCCACTGCAAATATCTATCACTGTTTAAATAACCGTATTTCGTATTTGCGCAAACAGGGATGTCTGTCTCCATATCATTTCGGAATGTCTGTCTCCGTATCATTTCTATCCGCGCAATCAAAAGCACACACCTCAGTTTTAGTAGAACTGCGCAAAATGAGTTGGCTATCCCTCGTTGCCGTCGTCTAACCACCCGTCTTCCAGGTATTCCTACATTGGTAGTTACTAGGTAGAATGACCAACGCAATCTAAAAGAAGCTGATTCATACATTTTACTTCCTGATTGCAGTGCAGGGACGAGCGAAAACATCTGCATCCTAGTCCGGAATGCACTTTCCTCCAGTTCATTCATGGACCGAGGACAAGCTGGCATGGCTGCACGGAGGTTTTTGGGACAGGTGCGCCGACAAGAGGCATTGTGGTCTGCTTATTTCTGCAAACAGCGGCGCTTAAATTTAGTGGAATGCACAAGACTTTCAGCTGGTCAGTACACTGCATGGTTCAGTTTAGCATTCCAGCTGAGAACACAATTATAATTGGTTATTCTGGAATGAGTGAACCTAACCCTGGATGGTGGCAACAAGAAAAAACCAGAGTGAACTCCAGGAAATTTAAGCCTGCCGGGAGGCCCTTTGCTCAGAGAAGCCTTGCTTGTTTTTTCCTGATTTGTAAACCTTCTCACAACTTTGTCTTTTGCTATTAACTAGTATATGTTTGTTATGTTCTATGAATCATTAAGATGTATAAAATTGCTTAACTTATGCTTTTCAAGTTTTTTATGAAGCCGAATTTAATGTGAGTGTTCCACATGAACGCTGGACAAGCGTGTGAATGTTTGGAATTTACATTGTGGCCTCAGTTAACTGCATGAACCACTGTAACAAGATACATAGTTGCTTATATGTCAGACAGCAGATTGTTGATTGTTAGGTGGTCGATAGCCTAATGTTGAAGCGAGCTGAGCCAATGTGCCGTGTTTTGCACAACTGCTTACAAGTGGAGTAGCACCAACAGTGTTTACAAGTACTTATGTATACGTCGGCACACAGTTCTCGAACGAGTACTCTATTTCATCAAAACACACACTGCTCGTATGATAAAACTAGTTAGGACGCATCTGTTTCGGCAACAATTACGATGATTCACGGGCACACAAAAGTAGCAGCAGTTCCCATAGACGGATTCAAACAGAGTACTAGCCCCAGAGGGCTCGATAACAGGCAAGGTTCGGATAATTAGACAGAATCCAAACTACTATTAAACACTAGCTGGGGCAAGTATTTCATGCCTCGGTCTAATTTGGGCTGGACACAAGACGGACCTTGCCATGAACATCATCGAGGACGTCCGGCAGCAGCTCAATCCTGTGAACCTTCATGAATACAACCTTGTGGCCTTGCCACTCATAAACTTGTTTGTGGAGGCATGCCACGTCATCTTCCTGCGTAAGCTTGACAAGAACAGTATGCCTCACAAACAAAGGAGTAGCTTTGAACTTCTTGTGCTTCAGTACACCCTGGACAACATGCCTGACAATAGTGAGGCTGGAATACAACTCTTCATTGGTATAAGCGCAAATGGCTTCCAGGACCCCCCCCCCCCCCCCCCCCCCCCCCCCCCCCCCCCCCCCCCCCCCCCCCCCCCCCCCCCCCCCCCCCCCCCCCCCCCCCCCCCCCCCCCCCCCCCCCCCCCCCCCCCCCCCCCCCCCCCCCCCCCCCCCCCCCCCCCCCCCCCCCCCCCCCCCCCCCCCCCCCCCCCCCCCCCCCCCCCCCCCCCCCCCCCCCCCCCCCCCCCCCCCCCCCCCCCCCCCCCCCCCCCCCCCCCCCCCCCCCCCCCCCCCCCCCCCCCCCCCCCCCCCCCCCCCCCCCCCCCCCCCCCCCCCCCCCCCCCCCCCCCCCCCCCCCCCCCCCCCCCCCCCCCCCCCCCCCCCCCCCCCCCCCCCCCCCCCCCCCCCCCCCCCCCCCCCCCCCCCCCCCCCCCCCCCCCCCCCCCCCCCCCCCCCCCCCCCCCCCCCCCCCCCCCCCCCCCCCCCCCCCCCCCCCCCCCCCCCCCCCCCCCCCCCCCCCCCCCCCCCCCCCCCCCCCCCCCCCCCCCCCCCCCCCCCCCCCCCCCCCCCCCCCCCCCCCCCCCCCCCCCCCCCCCCCCCCCCCCCCCCCCCCCCCCCCCCCCCCCCCCCCCCCCCCCCCCCCCCCCCCCCCCCCCCCCCCCCCCCCCCCCCCCCCCCCCCCCCCCCCCCCCCCCCCCCCCCCCCCCCCCCCCCCCCCCCCCCCCCCCCCCCCCCCCCCCCCCCCCCCCCCCCCCCCCCCCCCCCCCCCCCCCCCCCCCCCCCCCCCCCCCCCCCCCCCCCCCCCCCCCCCCCCCCCCCCCCCCACTCATCTATTACGAAGGGTTTTCATTTTTTAACTTATTTTAACTTCAGACTTTTTGTGCGTTCAATATGCACAATTCAAAGCCACATCATCAATTCTCAACCCTTTTCTGACTTCATTTCCTTTTTTCATGTATTTAATGATTTTTTGAGCTAAATGACCGTGAAATTGAAAAGCACTACAAATGAGCACTGAAAAGGTTTAAACTTGGCATGGTATCATAATTTCACCCACATAGCATGTGCTAAAAAGTTGAGAGGGTTACGGCAAAAACTGGAAGCACTTCGTGTACAAAGTGAACAATCTCTTTCAAAGTAGAGGGTTTCGGACGAAAACTCATCTAGTACAAAGGGATTTCATTTCTTAAATTATTTTAACTCCAGACTTTTTGTGTGTTCAATATGCACCATTCAAAGCCACATCATCAATTTTAAACCCTTTTCTGACTTTGTTTCCTTTTTTCGTGTATTCAATGATTTTTTTGAGCTAAATGACCGTGAAATTAAAAAGCACTACAAATGAGCTCTGAAAAGGTTTAAACTTGGCATGGTATCATAATTTCACCCACATAGAATGTGCTAAAGAGTTGACAGGGTTACGGCAAAAAATTGATGCACTTCATGTATAAACTAGACAATCTCTTTCAAAGTATCACGGTTTGCCCCCCCCCCCCCCCCCCCCCCCCCCCCCCCCCCCCCCCCCCCCCCCCCCCCCCCCCCCCCCCCCCCCCCCCCCCCCCCCCCCCCCCCCCCCCCCCCCCCCCCCCCCCCCCCCCCCCCCCCCCCCCCCCCCCCCCCCCCCCCCCCCCCCCCCCCCCCCCCCCCCCCCCCCCCCCCCCCCCCCCCCCCCCCCCCCCCCCCCCCCCCCCCCCCCCCCCCCCCCCCCCCCCCCCCCCCCCCCCCCCCCCCCCCCCCCCCCCCCCCCCCCCCCCCCCCCCCCCCCCCCCCCCCCCCCCCCCCCCCCCCCCCCCCCCCCCCCCCCCCCCCCCCCCCCCCCCCCCCCCCCCCCCCCCCCCCCCCCCCCCCCCCCCCCCCCCCCCCCCCCCCCCCCCCCCCCCCCCCCCCCCCCCCCCCCCCCCCCCCCCCCCCCCCCCCCCCCCCCCCCCCCCCCCCCCCCCCCCCCCCCCCCCCCCCCCCCCCCCCCCCCCCCCCCCCCCCCCCCCCCCCCCCCCCCCCCCCCCCCCCCCCCCCCCCCCCCCCCCCCCCCCCCCCCCCCCCCCCCCCCCCCCCCCCCCCCCCCCCCCCCCCCCCCCCCCCCCCCCCCCCCCCCCCCCCCCCCCCCCCCCCCCCCCCCCCCCCCCCCCCCCCCCCCCCCCCCCCCCCCCCCCCCCCCCCCCCCCCCCCCCCCCCCCCCCCCCCCCCCCCCCCCCCCCCCCCCCCCCCCCCCCCCCCCCCCCCCCCCCCCCCCCCCCCCCCCCCCCCCCCCCCCCCCCCCCCCCCCCCCCCCCCCCCCCCCCCCCCCCCCCCCCCCCCCCCCCCCCCCCCCCCCCCCCCCCCCCCCCCCCCCCCCCCCCCCCCCCCCCCCCCCCCCCCCCCCCCCCCCCCCCCCCCCCCCCCCCCCCCCCCCCCCCCCCCCCCCCCCCCCCCCCCCCCCCCCCCCCCCCCCCCCCCCCCCCCCCCCCCCCCCCCCCCCCCCCCCCCCCCCCCCCCCCCCCCCCCCCCCCCCCCCCCCCCCCCCCCCCCCCCCCCCCCCCCCCCCCCCCCCCCCCCCCCCCCCCCCCCCCCCCCCCCCCCCCCCCCCCCCCCCCCCCCCCCCCCCCCCCCCCCCCCCCCCCCCCCCCCCCCCCCCCCCCCCCCCCCCCCCCCCCCCCCCCCCCCCCCCCCCCCCCCCCCCCCCCCCCCCCCCCCCCCCCCCCCCCCCCCCCCCCCCCCCCCCCCCCCCCCCCCCCCCCCCCCCCCCCCCCCCCCCCCCCCCCCCCCCCCCCCCCCCCCCCCCCCCCCCCCCCCCCCCCCCCCCCCCCCCCCCCCCCCCCCCCCCCCCCCCCCCCCCCCCCCCCCCCCCCCCCCCCCCCCCCCCCCCCCCCCCCCCCCCCCCCCCCCCCCCCCCCCCCCCCCCCCCCCCCCCCCCCCCCCCCCCCCCCCCCCCCCCCCCCCCCCCCCCCCCCCCCCCCCCCCCCCCCCCCCCCCCCCCCCCCCCCCCCCCCCCCCCCCCCCCCCCCCCCCCCCCCCCCCCCCCCCCCCCCCCCCCCCCCCCCCCCCCCCCCCCCCCCCCCCCCCCCCCCCCCCCCCCCCCCCCCCCCCCCCCCCCCCCCCCCCCCCCCCCCCCCCCCCCCCCCCCCCCCCCCCCCCCCCCCCCCCCCCCCCCCCCCCCCCCCCCCCCCCCCCCCCCCCCCCCCCCCCCCCCCCCCCCCCCCCCCCCCCCCCCCCCCCCCCCCCCCCCCCCCCCCCCCCCCCCCCCCCCCCCCCCCCCCCCCCCCCCCCCCCCCCCCCCCCCCCCCCCCCCCCCCCCCCCCCCCCCCCCCCCCCCCCCCCCCCCCCCCCCCCCCCCCCCCCCCCCCCCCCCCCCCCCCCCCCCCCCCCCCCCCCCCCCCCCCCCCCCCCCCCCCCCCCCCCCCCCCCCCCCCCCCCCCCCCCCCCCCCCCCCCCCCCCCCCCCCCCCCCCCCCCCCCCCCCCCCCCCCCCCCCCCCCCCCCCCCCCCCCCCCCCCCCCCCCCCCCCCCCCCCCCCCCCCCCCCCCCCCCCCCCCCCCCCCCCCCCCCCCCCCCCCCCCCCCCCCCCCCCCCCCCCCCCCCCCCCCCCCCCCCCCCCCCCCCCCCCCCCCCCCCCCCCCCCCCCCCCCCCCCCCCCCCCCCCCCCCCCCCCCCCCCCCCCCCCCCCCCCCCCCCCCCCCCCCCCCCCCCCCCCCCCCCCCCCCCCCCCCCCCCCCCCCCCCCCCCCCCCCCCCCCCCCCCCCCCCCCCCCCCCCCCCCCCCCCCCCCCCCCCCCCCCCCCCCCCCCCCCCCCCCCCCCCCCCCCCCCCCCCCCCCCCCCCCCCCCCCCCCCCCCCCCCCCCCCCCCCCCCCCCCCCCCCCCCCCCCCCCCCCCCCCCCCCCCCCCCCCCCCCCCCCCCCCCCCCCCCCCCCCCCCCCCCCCCCCCCCCCCCCCCCCCCCCCCCCCCCCCCCCCCCCCCCCCCCCCCCCCCCCCCCCCCCCCCCCCCCCCCCCCCCCCCCCCCCCCCCCCCCCCCCCCCCCCCCCCCCCCCCCCCCCCCCCCCCCCCCCCCCCCCCCCCCCCCCCCCCCCCCCCCCCCCCCCCCCCCCCCCCCCCCCCCCCCCCCCCCCCCCCCCCCCCCCCCCCCCCCCCCCCCCCCCCCCCCCCCCCCCCCCCCCCCCCCCCCCCCCCCCCCCCCCCCCCCCCCCCCCCCCCCCCCCCCCCCCCCCCCCCCCCCCCCCCCCCCCCCCCCCCCCCCCCCCCCCCCCCCCCCCCCCCCCCCCCCCCCCCCCCCCCCCCCCCCCCCCCCCCCCCCCCCCCCCCCCCCCCCCCCCCCCCCCCCCCCCCCCCCCCCCCCCCCCCCCCCCCCCCCCCCCCCCCCCCCCCCCCCCCCCCCCCCCCCCCCCCCCCCCCCCCCCCCCCCCCCCCCCCCCCCCCCCCCCCCCCCCCCCCCCCCCCCCCCCCCCCCCCCCCCCCCCCCCCCCCCCCCCCCCCCCCCCCCCCCCCCCCCCCCCCCCCCCCCCCCCCCCCCCCCCCCCCCCCCCCCCCCCCCCCCCCCCCCCCCCCCCCCCCCCCCCCCCCCCCCCCCCCCCCCCCCCCCCCCCCCCCCCCCCCCCCCCCCCCCCCCCCCCCCCCCCCCCCCCCCCCCCCCCCCCCCCCCCCCCCCCCCCCCCCCCCCCCCCCCCCCCCCCCCCCCCCCCCCCCCCCCCCCCCCCCCCCCCCCCCCCCCCCCCCCCCCCCCCCCCCCCCCCCCCCCCCCCCCCCCCCCCCCCCCCCCCCCCCCCCCCCCCCCCCCCCCCCCCCCCCCCCCCCCCCCCCCCCCCCCCCCCCCCCCCCCCCCCCCCCCCCCCCCCCCCCCCCCCCCCCCCCCCCCCCCCCCCCCCCCCCCCCCCCCCCCCCCCCCCCCCCCCCCCCCCCCCCCCCCCCCCCCCCCCCCCCCCCCCCCCCCCCCCCCCCCCCCCCCCCCCCCCCCCCCCCCCCCCCCCCCCCCCCCCCCCCCCCCCCCCCCCCCCCCCCCCCCCCCCCCCCCCCCCCCCCCCCCCCCCCCCCCCCCCCCCCCCCCCCCCCCCCCCCCCCCCCCCCCCCCCCCCCCCCCCCCCCCCCCCCCCCCCCCCCCCCCCCCCCCCCCCCCCCCCCCCCCCCCCCCCCCCCCCCCCCCCCCCCCCCCCCCCCCCCCCCCCCCCCCCCCCCCCCCCCCCCCCCCCCCCCCCCCCCCCCCCCCCCCCCCCCCCCCCCCCCCCCCCCCCCCCCCCCCCCCCCCCCCCCCCCCCCCCCCCCCCCCCCCCCCCCCCCCCCCCCCCCCCCCCCCCCCCCCCCCCCCCCCCCCCCCCCCCCCCCCCCCCCCCCCCCCCCCCCCCCCCCCCCCCCCCCCCCCCCCCCCCCCCCCCCCCCCCCCCCCCCCCCCCCCCCCCCCCCCCCCCCCCCCCCCCCCCCCCCCCCCCCCCCCCCCCCCCCCCCCCCCCCCCCCCCCCCCCCCCCCCCCCCCCCCCCCCCCCCCCCCCCCCCCCCCCCCCCCCCCCCCCCCCCCCCCCCCCCCCCCCCCCCCCCCCCCCCCCCCCCCCCCCCCCCCCCCCCCCCCCCCCCCCCCCCCCCCCCCCCCCCCCCCCCCCCCCCCCCCCCCCCCCCCCCCCCCCCCCCCCCCCCCCCCCCCCCCCCCCCCCCCCCCCCCCCCCCCCCCCCCCCCCCCCCCCCCCCCCCCCCCCCCCCCCCCCCCCCCCCCCCCCCCCCCCCCCCCCCCCCCCCCCCCCCCCCCCCCCCCCCCCCCCCCCCCCCCCCCCCCCCCCCCCCCCCCCCCCCCCCCCCCCCCCCCCCCCCCCCCCCCCCCCCCCCCCCCCCCCCCCCCCCCCCCCCCCCCCCCCCCCCCCCCCCCCCCCCCCCCCCCCCCCCCCCCCCCCCCCCCCCCCCCCCCCCCCCCCCCCCCCCCCCCCCCCCCCCCCCCCCCCCCCCCCCCCCCCCCCCCCCCCCCCCCCCCCCCCCCCCCCCCCCCCCCCCCCCCCCCCCCCCCCCCCCCCCCCCCCCCCCCCCCCCCCCCCCCCCCCCCCCCCCCCCCCCCCCCCCCCCCCCCCCCCCCCCCCCCCCCCCCCCCCCCCCCCCCCCCCCCCCCCCCCCCCCCCCCCCCCCCCCCCCCCCCCCCCCCCCCCCCCCCCCCCCCCCCCCCCCCCCCCCCCCCCCCCCCCCCCCCCCCCCCCCCCCCCCCCCCCCCCCCCCCCCCCCCCCCCCCCCCCCCCCCCCCCCCCCCCCCCCCCCCCCCCCCCCCCCCCCCCCCCCCCCCCCCCCCCCCCCCCCCCCCCCCCCCCCCCCCCCCCCCCCCCCCCCCCCCCCCCCCCCCCCCCCCCCCCCCCCCCCCCCCCCCCCCCCCCCCCCCCCCCCCCCCCCCCCCCCCCCCCCCCCCCCCCCCCCCCCCCCCCCCCCCCCCCCCCCCCCCCCCCCCCCCCCCCCCCCCCCCCCCCCCCCCCCCCCCCCCCCCCCCCCCCCCCCCCCCCCCCCCCCCCCCCCCCCCCCCCCCCCCCCCCCCCCCCCCCCCCCCCCCCCCCCCCCCCCCCCCCCCCCCCCCCCCCCCCCCCCCCCCCCCCCCCCCCCCCCCCCCCCCCCCCCCCCCCCCCCCCCCCCCCCCCCCCCCCCCCCCCCCCCCCCCCCCCCCCCCCCCCCCCCCCCCCCCCCCCCCCCCCCCCCCCCCCCCCCCCCCCCCCCCCCCCCCCCCCCCCCCCCCCCCCCCCCCCCCCCCCCCCCCCCCCCCCCCCCCCCCCCCCCCCCCCCCCCCCCCCCCCCCCCCCCCCCCCCCCCCCCCCCCCCCCCCCCCCCCCCCCCCCCCCCCCCCCCCCCCCCCCCCCCCCCCCCCCCCCCCCCCCCCCCCCCCCCCCCCCCCCCCCCCCCCCCCCCCCCCCCCCCCCCCCCCCCCCCCCCCCCCCCCCCCCCCCCCCCCCCCCCCCCCCCCCCCCCCCCCCCCCCCCCCCCCCCCCCCCCCCCCCCCCCCCCCCCCCCCCCCCCCCCCCCCCCCCCCCCCCCCCCCCCCCCCCCCCCCCCCCCCCCCCCCCCCCCCCCCCCCCCCCCCCCCCCCCCCCCCCCCCCCCCCCCCCCCCCCCCCCCCCCCCCCCCCCCCCCCCCCCCCCCCCCCCCCCCCCCCCCCCCCCCCCCCCCCCCCCCCCCCCCCCCCCCCCCCCCCCCCCCCCCCCCCCCCCCCCCCCCCCCCCCCCCCCCCCCCCCCCCCCCCCCCCCCCCCCCCCCCCCCCCCCCCCCCCCCCCCCCCCCCCCCCCCCCCCCCCCCCCCCCCCCCCCCCCCCCCCCCCCCCCCCCCCCCCCCCCCCCCCCCCCCCCCCCCCCCCCCCCCCCCCCCCCCCCCCCCCCCCCCCCCCCCCCCCCCCCCCCCCCCCCCCCCCCCCCCCCCCCCCCCCCCCCCCCCCCCCCCCCCCCCCCCCCCCCCCCCCCCCCCCCCCCCCCCCCCCCCCCCCCCCCCCCCCCCCCCCCCCCCCCCCCCCCCCCCCCCCCCCCCCCCCCCCCCCCCCCCCCCCCCCCCCCCCCCCCCCCCCCCCCCCCCCCCCCCCCCCCCCCCCCCCCCCCCCCCCCCCCCCCCCCCCCCCCCCCCCCCCCCCCCCCCCCCCCCCCCCCCCCCCCCCCCCCCCCCCCCCCCCCCCCCCCCCCCCCCCCCCCCCCCCCCCCCCCCCCCCCCCCCCCCCCCCCCCCCCCCCCCCCCCCCCCCCCCCCCCCCCCCCCCCCCCCCCCCCCCCCCCCCCCCCCCCCCCCCCCCCCCCCCCCCCCCCCCCCCCCCCCCCCCCCCCCCCCCCCCCCCCCCCCCCCCCCCCCCCCCCCCCCCCCCCCCCCCCCCCCCCCCCCCCCCCCCCCCCCCCCCCCCCCCCCCCCCCCCCCCCCCCCCCCCCCCCCCCCCCCCCCCCCCCCCCCCCCCCCCCCCCCCCCCCCCCCCCCCCCCCCCCCCCCCCCCCCCCCCCCCCCCCCCCCCCCCCCCCCCCCCCCCCCCCCCCCCCCCCCCCCCCCCCCCCCCCCCCCCCCCCCCCCCCCCCCCCCCCCCCCCCCCCCCCCCCCCCCCCCCCCCCCCCCCCCCTAATACTTTGAATAAGATTGTCCAGTTTTTACACGAAGTGTATCCAGTTGCTGTCGTAACCCTCTCAACTTTTTAGCACATGCTATGTGGGTGAGATTATGATACCATGCCAAGTTTCAACCTTTTCAGAGCTCATTTGTAGTGCTTTTCAATTTCACGGTCATTTAGCTAAAAAAAAATCATTAAATACATGAAAAATGGAAATGAATTCAGAAAAGGGTTTGAAATTGATGATGTGGCATTGAATGGTGCATATTGAACGCACAAAAAGTCTGGAGTTAAAATGAGTTAAAAAATGAAATTCCTTTGTAATAGATGAGTTTTCGTCCGAAACCGTGATACTTTGAAAGAGATTGTCCAGTTTGTACATGAAGTGCATCTAGTTTTCACCGTAACCTTCTCAACTTTTTAGCACATGCTACGTGGGTGAAATTATGATACCATGCCAAGTTTCCACCTTTTCAGAGCTCATTTGTAGTGCTTTTCAATTTCACGGTCATTTAGCTCAAAAAAAATCATTAAATACATGAAAAAAGGAAATGAATTCAGAAAAGGGTTTGAAATTGATGATGTGGCTTTGAATGGTGCATATTGAACGCAAAAAAACCTGGAGTTAAAATAAGTTAAAAAATGAAATCCCTTTGTAACAGATCCCCCCCCCCCCCCCCCCCCCCCCCCCCCCCCCCCCCCCCCCCCCCCCCCCCCCCCCCCCCCCCCCCCCCCCCCCCCCCCCCCCCCCCCCCCCCCCCCCCCCCCCCCCCCCCCCCCCCCCCCCCCCCCCCCCCCCCCCCCCCCCCCCCCCCCCCCCCCCCCCCCCCCCCCCCCCCCCCCCCCCCCCCCCCCCCCCCCCCCCCCCCCCCCCCCCCCCCCCCCCCCCCCCCCCCCCCCCCCCCCCCCCCCCCCCCCCCCCCCCCCCCCCACTCTGAAAAGGCTGAAACTTGACATGGTATCATAATTTCACCCACATAGCATGTGCTAAACAGTTGAGAGGGTTACGACAAACACTGGATGCACTTCCTGGACAAACTGTACAATCTCTTTCAAAGTATCAGGGTTTCGGACGAAAACTCATCTATTACAAAGTGCTTTCATTTTTAACTTATTTTAACTCCATACCTTTTGTGCGTTCAATATGCACCATTCAAAGCCACATCATAATTTTTCAACCCTTTTCTGACTTCATTGGCTTTTGTCATGCATTTAATGATTTTTTAGCTAAATGACCCTGAAATTGAAAAGCACTACAAATAAGCTCTGAAAAGGTTGAAACTTGGCATGGTATCATAATTTCACACACATAGCATGTGCTTAGAAGTTGAGAGGGTTACGGCAAAAACTGGATGCACTTCGTGTACAAACTGGACAATCTCTTTCAAAGTATCAAGGTTTCGGACGAAAACTCATTTATTACAAAGGGATTTCATTTTTTAACTTATTTTAACTCTAGGCTTTTTGTGCGTTCCATATGCACCATTCAAAGCTACATCATCAATTTTCAACCCTTTTCTGACTTCATTTGATATTTTTCATGCATTTAATGATTTTTTGAGCTAAATGACCCTGAAATTGAAAAACACTACAAACGAACTCTAAAAAGGTTGAAACTTGGCATGGTGTCATAATTTCACCCACATAGCATGTGCTAAGAAGTTAAGAGGATTACGGCAAAAACTGGATGCACTTCGTGTACAAATTGGACAATATCTTTCAAAGTATCAAGGTTTCGGACGAAAACTCATCTATTACAAAGGGATTTCATTTGTTAACTTATTTTAACTCCAGAATTTTCGTGCATTCAATATGCACCATTCAAAGCCACATCATCAATTTTCAACCCTTTTCTCACTTCATTTGCTATTTTACATGCATTTAATGATTTATTTGAGCTAAATGACCCCGATAATGAAAAGTACTACAAATGAACTCTGAAAAGGATGAATTTCGCATGGTATCATAATTTCACCCACATAGCATGTGCTAAACAGTTGAGAGGGTTACGGCAAAAACTGGATGCACTTCGTGTACAAATTGGACAGTCTATTTCAAAGTATCAAGGTTTCGGACGAAAACTCATCTATTACAAAGGGATTTCATTTTTTAACTTCTTTTAACTCCAAAATTTTATGCGTTCAATATGCAGCATTCAAAGCAACATCATCAATTTTCAACCCTTTCCCGACTTCATTTGCTATTTTTCATGCATTTAATTATTTTTTTGAGCTAAATGACCCTGATATTGAAAAGCACTACAAATGAACTCTGAAAAGGTTGAAACTTGGCATGGTATCATAATTTCACCCACATAGCATGTCCTAAACACTTGAGAGGGTTACGACAAACACTGGATGCACTTCGTGTACAAACTGGACAATCTCTTTCAAAGTATCAGGGTTTCGGACGAAAACTCATCTATTACAAAGTGCTTTCATTTTTAACTTATTTTAACTCCATACCTTTTGTGCGTTAAATATGCACCATTCAAAGTCACATCATAATTTTTCAACCATTTTCTGACTTAATTTGCTATTTGTCATGCATTTAATGATTTTTTTGAGCTAAATGACTCTGAAATTGAAAAGCACTACAAATGAGCTCTGAAAAGGTTGAAACTTGGCATGGTATCATAATTTCACCCACATAGCATGTGCTTAGAAGTTGAGAGGGTTACGGCAAAAACTGGATGCACTTCGTGTACAAACTGGACAATCTCTTTCAAAGTATCACGGTTTTCGGACGAAAACTCATCTATTACAAAGATATTTCATTTTTTACTTATTTTAACTCCAGACTTTTTGTGTGTTCAATATGCACCATTCAAAGCCACATCATCAATTTTCAATCCTTTTCTGACATCATTTGATATTTTTCATGCATTTAATGATTTTTTGAGATAAATGACCCTGAAATTGAAAAGCACTACAAACGAACTCTGAAAAGGTTGAGACTTGGCATTGTATCATAATTTCACCCACATAGCATGTGCTAAGAATTTGAGAGGATTACGGCAAAAACTGGATGCACTTCGTGTACAAATTGGACAATCTCTTTCAAAGTATTAGGGTTTCGGAGGAAAACTCATTTATTACAAATGGATTTCATTTTTTAACTTATTTTAACTCCAGAATTTTTGTGCGTTCAATATGCACCATTCAAAGCCACATCATCAATTTTCAACCCTTTTCTGACTTCATTTGCTCTTTTTCATGCATTTAATGATTTTTTTGAGCTAAATGACCCCGATATTGAATAGCACTACAAATGAACTCTGAAAAGGATGAATTTGGCATGGTATCATAATTTCACCCACATAGCATGTCCTAAACAGTTGAGAGGGTTACCGCTAAAACTGGATGCACTTCGTGTACAAACTGGGCAATCTATTTCAAAGTATCAGGGTTTCGGACGAAAACTCATCTATTACAAAGGGATTTCATTTTTTAACTTATTTTAATTCCAGAATTTTGGTGCGTTTAAGATGCAGCATTCAAAGCAACATCATCAATTTTCAACCCATTCGCGACTTCATTTGCTATTTTTCATTCATTTAATGATTTTTTTGAGCTAAATGACCCCGATATTGAAAAGCACTACAAATGAACTCTGAAAAGGTTGAAACTTGGCATGGTATCATAATTTCACCCACATAGCATGTCCTAAACACTTGAGAGGGTTATGACAAAAACTGGATGCACTTCCTGTACAATCTATTTCAAAGTATCAGGGTTTCAGACGAAAACTTATCTATTACAAAGGGATTTCATTTTTAACTTATTTTAACTTCATACCTTTTGTGCGTTCAATATGCACAATTCAAAGCCACGTCATCAATTTTGAACCCTTTTCTGACTTCATTAGCTATTTTTCATGCATTTAATGATTTTTTGAGCTAAATGACCCTGAAATTGAACCCCCCCCCCCCCCCCCCCCCCCCCCCCCCCCCCCCCCCCCCCCCCCCCCCCCCCCCCCCCCCCCCCCCCCCCCCCCCCCCCCCCCCCCCCCCCCCCCCCCCCCCCCCCCCCCCCCCCCCCCCCCCCCCCCCCCCCCCCCCCCCCCCCCCCCCCCCCCCCCCCCCCCCCCCCCCCCCCCCCCCCCCCCCCCCCCCCCCCCCCCCCCCCCCCCCCCCCCCCCCCCCCCCCCCCCCCCCCCCCCCCCCCCCCCCCCCCCCCCCCCCCCCCCCCCCCCCCCCCCCCCCCCCCCCCCCCCCCCCCCCCCCCCCCCCCCCCCCCCCCCCCCCCCCCCCCCCCCCCCCCCCCCCCCCCCCCCCCCCCCCCCCCCCCCCCCCCCCCCCCCCCCCCCCCCCCCCCCCCCCCCCCCCCCCCCCCCCCCCCCCCCCCCCCCCCCCCCCCCCCCCCCCCCCCCCCCCCCCCCCCCCCCCCCCCCCCCCCCCCCCCCCCCCCCCCCCCCCCCCCCCCCCCCCCCCCCCCCCCCCCCCCCCCCCCCCCCCCCCCCCCCCCCCCCCCCCCCCCCCCCCCCCCCCCCCCCCCCCCCCCCCCCCCCCCCCCCCCCCCCCCCCCCCCCCCCCCCCCCCCCCCCCCCCCCCCCCCCCCCCCCCCCCCCCCCCCCCCCCCCCCCCCCCCCCCCCCCCCCCCCCCCCCCCCCCCCCCCCCCCCCCCCCCCCCCCCCCCCCCCCCCCCCCCCCCCCCCCCCCCCCCCCCCCCCCCCCCCCCCCCCCCCCCCCCCCCCCCCCCCCCCCCCCCCCCCCCCCCCCCCCCCCCCCCCCCCCCCCCCCCCCCCCCCCCCCCCCCCCCCCCCCCCCCCCCCCCCCCCCCCCCCCCCCCCCCCCCCCCCCCCCCCCCCCCCCCCCCCCCCCCCCCCCCCCCCCCCCCCCCCCCCCCCCCCCCCCCCCCCCCCCCCCCCCCCCCCCCCCCCCCCCCCCCCCCCCCCCCCCCCCCCCCCCCCCCCCCCCCCCCCCCCCCCCCCCCCCCCCCCCCCCCCCCCCCCCCCCCCCCCCCCCCCCCCCCCCCCCCCCCCCCCCCCCCCCCCCCCCCCCCCCCCCCCCCCCCCCCCCCCCCCCCCCCCCCCCCCCCCCCCCCCCCCCCCCCCCCCCCCGTTTGGACTCCGTTTGATATTCCTTTTCTGCGAAACACTAAAATAGGCAAAAAAACAGCAATTTGCACTGGGCCTTCGGTTAATAGGTTAGTCCCGAAAATAATATAAAAGTGCTTAGTAAAGCCCATTAAACATCCAAAACAAATAATATAATAGCATGGAACAATCAAAAATTATAGATACGTTGGAGACGTATCACCCTACCTTCACACGAGAACCGCGGCAAGTCCATTGGTCGTCCGTTCGCACGTTCAAGCCAGAGATACCTGAGAAGTACGATGGGAGGCTCAACCCGGCAGAGTTCCTGATCATCTACACCATCGCTGTTTAGGCTGTCGGGGGAAGAAATGAGAAGGTGTTCGCCAACTACTTCCCTTTGGCCCTCAAGTCCAATGTGAGGTCTTGGCTGATGCACCTGCCGGAGAACTCCATTTCTTCATGGGTAGACCTGTGCCACGAGTTCATCGGTGCCTTCACCGGTGGCCACCAAGAGCCCGGCAGGCCCAGCGACCTGCAACTTCTCTAGCAGAAGGAAGGAGAAACCCCCTGTAAGTATTTACAGATATTCAGTAAAGTTCATAGAAATATTCCAAATATCCATCCGGCAGCCGTTATAGCAGCTTTCCAGTCCAATGTGCGCAACCGTCACATTCGTTCCAAGATGAACGTGCGGTTTCCCAAGACTGTGAAGGAGCTATACACACTAGTGGATAAGTGTGCTCGGATGGAGGAAGGAAGTTTCCCCCAAACCAAACTGATAATTCGAAGAGACTTGCAAAGATAACAAATCATACATCCCCCCCCCCCCCCCCCCCCCCCCCCCCCCCCCCCCCCCCCCCCCCCCCCCCCCCCCCCCCCCCCCCCCCCCCCCCCCCCCCCCCCCCCCCCCCCCCCCCCCCCCCCCCCCCCCCCCCCCCCCCCCCCCCCCCCCCCCCCCCCCCCCCCCCCCCCCCCCCCCCCCCCCCCCCCCCCCCCCCCCCCCCCCCCCCCCCCCCCCCCCCCCCCCCCCCCCCCCCCCCCCCCCCCCCCCCCCCCCCCCCCCCCCCCCCCCCCCCCCCCCCCCCCCCCCCCCCCCCCCCCCCCCCCCCCCCCCCCCCCCCCCCCCCCCCCCCCCCCCCCCCCCCCCCCCCCCCCCCCCCCCCCCCCCCCCCCCCCCCCCCCCCCCCCCCCCCCCCCCCCCCCCCCCCCCCCCCCCCCCCCCCCCCCCCCCCCCCCCCCCCCCCCCCCCCCCCCCCCCCCCCCCCCCCCCCCCCCCCCCCCCCCCCCCCCCCCCCCCCCCCCCCCCCCCCCCCCCCCCCCCCCCCCCCCCCCCCCCCCCCCCCCCCCCCCCCCCCCCCCCCCCCCCCCCCCCCCCCCCCCCCCCCCCCCCCCCCCCCCCCCCCCCCCCCCCCCCCCCCCCCCCCCCCCCCCCCCCCCCCCCCCCCCCCCCCCCCCCCCCCCCCCCCCCCCCCCCCCCCCCCCCCCCCCCCCCCCCCCCCCCCCCCCCCCCCCCCCCCCCCCCCCCCCCCCCCCCCCCCCCCCCCCCCCCCCCCCCCCCCCCCCCCCCCCCCCCCCCCCCCCCCCCCCCCCCCCCCCCCCCCCCCCCCCCCCCCCCCCCCCCCCCCCCCCCCCCCCCCCCCCCCCCCCCCCCCCCCCCCCCCCCCCCCCCCCCCCCCCCCCCCCCCCCCCCCCCCCCCCCCCCCCCCCCCCCCCCCCCCCCCCCCCCCCCCCCCCCCCCCCCCCCCCCCCCCCCCCCCCCCCCCCCCCCCCCCCCCCCCCCCCCCCCCCCCCCCCCCCCCCCCCCCCCCCCCCCCCCCCCCCCCCCCCCCCCCCCCCCCCCCCCCCCCCCCCCCCCCCCCCCCCCCCCCCCCCCCCCCCCCCCCCCCCCCCCCCCCCCCCCCCCCCCCCCCCCCCCCCCCCCCCCCCCCCCCCCCCCCCCCCCCCCCCCCCCCCCCCCCCCCCCCCCCCCCCCCCCCCCCCCCCCCCCCCCCCCCCCCCCCCCCCCCCCCCCCCCCCCCCCCCCCCCCCCCCCCCCCCCCCCCCCCCCCCCCCCCCCCCCCCCCCCCCCCCCCCCCCCCCCCCCCCCCCCCCCCCCCCCCCCCCCCCCCCCCCCCCCCCCCCCCCCCCCCCCCCCCCCCCCCCCCCCCCCCCCCCCCCCCCCCCCCCCCCCCCCCCCCCCCCCCCCCCCCCCCCCCCCCCCCCCCCCCCCCCCCCCCCCCCCCCCCCCCCCCCCCCCCCCCCCCCCCCCCCCCCCCCCCCCCCCCCCCCCCCCCCCCCCCCCCCCCCCCCCCCCCCCCCCCCCCCCCCCCCCCCCCCCCCCCCCCCCCCCCCCCCCCCCCCCCCCCCCCCCCCCCCCCCCCCCCCCCCCCCCCCCCCCCCCCCCCCCCCCCCCCCCCCCCCCCCCCCCCCCCCCCCCCCCCCCCCCCCCCCCCCCCCCCCCCCCCCCCCCCCCCCCCCCCCCCCCCCCCCCCCCCCCCCCCCCCCCCCCCCCCCCCCCCCCCCCCCCCCCCCCCCCCCCCCCCCCCCCCCCCCCCCCCCCCCCCCCCCCCCCCCCCCCCCCCCCCCCCCCCCCCCCCCCCCCCCCCCCCCCCCCCCCCCCCCCCCCCCCCCCCCCCCCCCCCCCCCCCCCCCCCCCCCCCCCCCCCCCCCCCCCCCCCCCCCCCCCCCCCCCCCCCCCCCCCCCCCCCCCCCCCCCCCCCCCCCCCCCCCCCCCCCCCCCCCCCCCCCCCCCCCCCCCCCCCCCCCCCCCCCCCCCCCCCCCCCCCCCCCCCCCCCCCCCCCCCCCCCCCCCCCCCCCCCCCCCCCCCCCCCCCCCCCCCCCCCCCCCCCCCCCCCCCCCCCCCCCCCCCCCCCCCCCCCCCCCCCCCCCCCCCCCCCCCCCCCCCCCCCCCCCCCCCCCCCCCCCCCCCCCCCCCCCCCCCCCCCCCCCCCCCCCCCCCCCCCCCCCCCCCCCCCCCCCCCCCCCCCCCCCCCCCCCCCCCCCCCCCCCCCCCCCCCCCCCCCCCCCCCCCCCCCCCCCCCCCCCCCCCCCCCCCCCCCCCCCCCCCCCCCCCCCCCCCCCCCCCCCCCCCCCCCCCCCCCCCCCCCCCCCCCCCCCCCCCCCCCCCCCCCCCCCCCCCCCCCCCCCCCCCCCCCCCCCCCCCCCCCCCCCCCCCCCCCCCCCCCCCCCCCCCCCCCCCCCCCCCCCCCCCCCCCCCCCCCCCCCCCCCCCCCCCCCCCCCCCCCCCCCCCCCCCCCCCCCCCCCCCCCCCCCCCCCCCCCCCCCCCCCCCCCCCCCCCCCCCCCCCCCCCCCCCCCCCCCCCCCCCCCCCCCCCCCCCCCCCCCCCCCCCCCCCCCCCCCCCCCCCCCCCCCCCCCCCCCCCCCCCCCCCCCCCCCCCCCCCCCCCCCCCCCCCCCCCCCCCCCCCCCCCCCCCCCCCCCCCCCCCCCCCCCCCCCCCCCCCCCCCCCCCCCCCCCCCCCCCCCCCCCCCCCCCCCCCCCCCCCCCCCCCCCCCCCCCCCCCCCCCCCCCCCCCCCCCCCCCCCCCCCCCCCCCCCCCCCCCCCCCCCCCCCCCCCCCCCCCCCCCCCCCCCCCCCCCCCCCCCCCCCCCCCCCCCCCCCCCCCCCCCCCCCCCCCCCCCCCCCCCCCCCCCCCCCCCCCCCCCCCCCCCCCCCCCCCCCCCCCCCCCCCCCCCCCCCCCCCCCCCCCCCCCCCCCCCCCCCCCCCCCCCCCCCCCCCCCCCCCCCCCCCCCCCCCCCCCCCCCCCCCCCCCCCCCCCCCCCCCCCCCCCCCCCCCCCCCCCCCCCCCCCCCCCCCCCCCCCCCCCCCCCCCCCCCCCCCCCCCCCCCCCCCCCCCCCCCCCCCCCCCCCCCCCCCCCCCCCCCCCCCCCCCCCCCCCCCCCCCCCCCCCCCCCCCCCCCCCCCCCCCCCCCCCCCCCCCCCCCCCCCCCCCCCCCCCCCCCCCCCCCCCCCCCCCCCCCCCCCCCCCCCCCCCCCCCCCCCCCCCCCCCCCCCCCCCCCCCCCCCCCCCCCCCCCCCCCCCCCCCCCCCCCCCCCCCCCCCCCCCCCCCCCCCCCCCCCCCCCCCCCCCCCCCCCCCCCCCCCCCCCCCCCCCCCCCCCCCCCCCCCCCCCCCCCCCCCCCCCCCCCCCCCCCCCCCCCCCCCCCCCCCCCCCCCCCCCCCCCCCCCCCCCCCCCCCCCCCCCCCCCCCCCCCCCCCCCCCCCCCCCCCCCCCCCCCCCCCCCCCCCCCCCCCCCCCCCCCCCCCCCCCCCCCCCCCCCCCCCCCCCCCCCCCCCCCCCCCCCCCCCCCCCCCCCCCCCCCCCCCCCCCCCCCCCCCCCCCCCCCCCCCCCCCCCCCCCCCCCCCCCCCCCCCCCCCCCCCCCCCCCCCCCCCCCCCCCCCCCCCCCCCCCCCCCCCCCCCCCCCCCCCCCCCCCCCCCCCCCCCCCCCCCCCCCCCCCCCCCCCCCCCCCCCCCCCCCCCCCCCCCCCCCCCCCCCCCCCCCCCCCCCCCCCCCCCCCCCCCCCCCCCCCCCCCCCCCCCCCCCCCCCCCCCCCCCCCCCCCCCCCCCCCCCCCCCCCCCCCCCCCCCCCCCCCCCCCCCCCCCCCCCCCCCCCCCCCCCCCCCCCCCCCCCCCCCCCCCCCCCCCCCCCCCCCCCCCCCCCCCCCCCCCCCCCCCCCCCCCCCCCCCCCCCCCCCCCCCCCCCCCTGAAGGATCGGTACCTGTGCATGTGGGGAAGAGCGACGAAGGGGCACACCGCCCAGATCTAATGATCAACACAAAGGATTTTTACCCAGGTTCGGGCCGCTGAGAAGCGTAGAACCCTAGTCCTGCTTGTAGTGTATTGAGTGTTCTTGAGCTTTGGCTAGGAGCTACGCAATCAAACTTGGCCGAAAAGTCAAAAAGTCCCCTCCCGTATCACCTTGGGCCTCCTTTTATACCAATGGGCTACCAAAGTGGCGTACAGACATACAGGAGGTGTAAAGTCGCTACAGTGTATATGCTTATCCCTGACGTCTTAGCACAAACGCATTAAATGCGCTGTTTACGTGCCCCTAACTTTATCGGGGACGGAAACAGAGGCCATCCCGTCCGTCGCCGCCTCACCCCGTCTTGACATGCACCCAGGATGATGAGGCATGCAATGCCAAGCTGATTGGCTAGCCGCTACGCTGGAGCAGTGGTATGATCTTCACAAAGATCTGCATGCCGCCACGCAGGTGCTTGCTAGGCTGGCAGGCTAGTCGCTGCGCTGGACCAGTGGCGGGGTGGCGGAACCTTGCCGTGTGTCAGCCTTGCCGTGGCTTCGCAAACGCACCCGGCAAGAATCTTGCCGGGGCCTCACAAATGTCCCCGGCAAGAATCTTGCTTGGAACTTCGCCTCCTGGTCTTCACAAAGATTTGCATGCCACCACGCAGACGCCCCTGGACCTTGGTCTTGACATTGTCGATGGTGTCAGAGCTCTCAAACTCAAGGGTGGTGGCCTTGCTGGGGCTTCGCAAACCATCCCGGCAAGGATCTTGCCGGGGGCTCAGCTTGTCGTCTGTTCTTTGTTTATTGGCTTGAACGCCATCTTGGTCGTCCCGTACGTGATTCTAGTTGTCCCTCTCAGGCTTTGTTGTGGGTACGGCTGCAACTGCCCATGCACAAGTAAGGGGTACAAAAGGGCCGAAACTTTAGTACACCGACAGGAGCCCCCAGGCCTGGGCCACACACGGGTGCGAGGCGTTGTTGGGCTAGGCCCAAACAGTGCATGTCCACGCGTGGCAGGGATTAACCGCTATAATTATCTCGTCTGCTGTGCTTCCCCACGATCTGCATTGAGTGTGCGACATGGGATACGTGCGCGGAACGGGCGCAGCAGCGGCACGTGCGCGCAAGTGCTTTCACATCAAACAGTAAAGAGGCAGCCTCACGCCTTCCCCATAAAAAGAGGAATCCGCAGAGGCGCCGCTCATTTACCTCTCGCCCATTCCAATCTAGGAACCGCTGTCGTCTCCTTCCTCGAGCCCAGGCCAGAGCTTCCTCATCCGTTCGCCGCCCCCATGCTTCCGCTGCCCTCGGCCTCTCGCTCTCAACTGGCTGCTATGGTGCCCAAAGCGAGCAAGGGCAAGGAAGCGCCCAAGGCGGGCAAGGGCGAAGATGTGCCGGAGAGTGAATTGGTGAAGATGCAGAAGAGGAACGTCGTCTTCACCCCGACGCTTGACGCTCGCGCGCTGAAGGATCGGTACCTGTGCATGTGGGGAAGAGCGACGAAGGGGCACACCGCCACCCGCGTCATCCCTGCTTCCCGTGCCACGCCCGCACAAGATAAATTCCCCTTCTTTGTTGATTATCTCTACTGCGAGCTCTGCCCTCCATTTTCCGATTTCTTTGTCGACATCATGTACACATTTGGCTTCCACCTTCTGGATTTTACGCCGAATGTTGTGGCATGTACGTCTGTCTTCGCCCACCTCTGTGAAAATTTCGCCGGAGTGGTCCCCAACATAGCCCTCTTCCTCCACTTCTTCATTCCTTGCATCCACCCAGGAGAAGCCCTCTCTGGCTGTGTCACCTGGATTCCAAGGGCATGGAACAAGGAGACATATCCAGATGGCTCTACAAGGAGAAGTGGGATGAATGGTGGGGCAAGTGGTGCGGGATCGTGGAGGAAGACCCGCAGCCGTTTTGTATGCCCCAGCAAATGAAGCTGGTTCGCAGCAACGGTTCAAGCAAACTCGACCCTCGACACGCGGAGCTCGCAATCGCAGTCGACAGGATCAAGCGCCTCAGGGCTGCCGGGCTCACAATGGAGATGATTGGCGCCGATTTCCTCCGCCGCATCGCCCCTCTATAGAACAAGGGAGACCAGCCTGGGAGTACCGAAACGCGGTGGGTATCATGAGGTTGCGCCCTGGCCTGAACAACAACTTGACGATGATGCAACACGCATCCCTCTGCCACAAGATGTTTAGAGCCATCGGCAAGTTCAAGTTGCCGGCAAGCGTCATTCCACTATGCAACAATACTGCCTTGAACTCGACCATCGCCATGATGCCGGCGTTCAACGCCCATGGCCTTGACCAGACCTGGGTCGAGCCATCTGCGGAGCAAGTGAAGGAGTTCTTCGACAATGCGTCGAAGGGGGCTGTTCAGGAAGAGACGAATTTCATCCGCCCCAGCACCGATGAAGAGGTGGCGTACATCGCCAGCAGGGTGGAAGAGGTGGCCCTTGCCGAGGAGGCCGGCAGCGTTGGCTTCATGGAGGATGAAGCTAATGCAGGGGAGGACTTTGCCGAGCGGGGGGAGCCTGCCGGAGAGCACAATGGCGTAGTTGCCGGTGGCTCATCCGCCGAAGAGACATCTAAAGAGAAGCCGCATGAGGAGCCCCCAGCTCTAGGAAAGAAAAAGCGTGTTCTTCGACGAACCATCTCCGGCGAGCCAGTCCGTCAGGCTTCCTCGCACCAAGAGGTCCCCGTCAAGGGGGCGGACGGCAAGGCTGTACAGCGGCAAGAGGTCCAGCCACAACCTGTGCGCCAGACGAGGCGCACGACCGCGGCAGCAAAGGAAGCAGCAGTCGCCGCCTCCGCCACGACCAAGCGGCCCAGGTCCCCTTCTCCATCCCTTCGCACGGACGTCATAGCGGGCGCCTTTGACCTCGCCGCTTTTAGCCCGTAGGGAGAAGAGAGCCCAGAAGAGGAAGAGTAAGTGCCTTACCGCCTCCTCTATTCCTTGAATTCTCGACCTTACTTATCTTTATTTGTTCTTGCTCTGGCTTGTCCCCGCAGAGACACGAAAACATTGGCGTAGAGGATGGCGAAGAAGGCCAAGACCTCGATGGGCGACGAGCCCCCGGCAAGCACCGTAGGTGCGCCGGAGACCATCCTCATCAGTCCGGAGTCCAGCCCATGACGCAGCCCCCAACCCAGCCCCCAGCGTGAGTCCACTACTCATTTCCGCTGGTGAGTGTTGGGGCGTACATCTCCACTTCTAACCTTGCCGGGTTTGCAAGAGACAAACAGCAACCGGAGGAGCCACTAAAGGCCACCCCCGACATGCCGCCTCCGTCAACCACACCGCCCAGGGAGGAATCCCTGGCAAGGGCTTCCACAGACGAGCCCCGCCGCGTGGAGGAGGAGCCGGCAAGCACAGGCGCCAGCAGTTCTACACCGGCAACAAACATTGTCGGGCAAGGAGCCACCTCCCAACAGCATGCCACAGGTAAGCCGCCTGTGTCCCGACACTTGTCATTTTCTCAGTATGGCTTTTTCCTCTTTTCTTTCTACTTCGAACTTTGACCTCGGTCTCATCTTGTTTCTCCTCCTTGGCCCTCAGATCTTCCCTTGGCGGAGCAGATGGATGTCGATGTCATCATCGCAGAGACCACCAAGGATGCTGCCGCCGAAGCCGCCAGAGTCACTGCTGACGAGGCCGCCAAGCACGTGCATGAAGAGGCCGCCAAGGGGTCTGCCGGGGAGGCCGACAAGGAGACCAGCGACCAAACTGACGGCATTCCTGCCGCAGGAGCGCCTGGCGCTGCATCGGTCCCGGAGCCCCCAGTTGCCGGGGAGACGGTGGTCGAGGACCAACCTTCAAGATCCGAAGCCCCCCCTCAAGCACATATCTGAAGGTTGGTGACAACCTATTCGTCAGCATCCCGGAGACGGCAAGCACCGGAGCGCCAACCGAGGGGGAGGCTTTCGACGAAGAGGTCATCACTGCTGTCGGGCTTGATACGTCTCCAACGTATCTATAATTTTTTATTGTTCCATGCTATTATATTATCTGTTTTGGATGTTTAATGGGCTTTATTATACACTTTTATATTATTTTTGGGACTAACCTACTAACCAAAGGCCCAGTCCAAATTGCTGTTTTTTTGCCTATTTCAGTGTTTCGCAGAAAAGGAATATCAAACGGAGTCCAAACGGAATGAAACCTTCGGGAGAGTTATTTTTGGAACAAACGCAATCCAGGAGACTTGGAGTGGACGTCAAGAAAGAAACAAGGAGGCCACGAGGCAGGAGGGCGCGCCCAGGGGGGTAGGCGCGCCCCCCACCCTCATGGGCCCCTCGTGGCTCCCGTGACCAACTTCTTTCGCCTATACATACTCATATACCCTGAAAACATCCGAGAGCACCAAAAAACCCTATTTCCACCGCTGGAACCTTCTGTACCCGTGAGATCCCATCTTGAGGCCTTTTCCGGCGCTCCGCCGGAGGGGGAATCGATCACGGAGGGCTTCTACATCAACACCATAGCCTCTCCGATGATGTGTGAGTAGTTTACCACAGACCTTCCCCCCCCCCCCCCCCCCCCCCCCCCCCCCCCCCCCCCCCCCCCCCCCCCCCCCCCCCCCCCCCCCCCCCCCCCCCCCCCCCCCCCCCCCCCCCCCCCCCCCCCCCCCCCCCCCCCCCCCCCCCCCCCCCCCCCCCCCCCCCCCCCCCCCCCCCCCCCCCCCCCCCCCCCCCCCCCCCCCCCCCCCCCCCCCCCCCCCCCCCCCCCCCCCCCCCCCCCCCCCCCCCCCCCCCCCCCCCCCCCCCCCCCCCCCCCCCCCCCCCCCCCCCCCCCCCCCCCCCCCCCCCCCCCCCCCCCCCCCCCCCCCCCCCCCCCCCCCCCCCCCCCCCCCCCCCCCCCCCCCCCCCCCCCCCCCCCCCCCCCCCCCCCCCCCCCCCCCCCCCCCCCCCCCCCCCCCCCCCCCCCCCCCCCCCCCCCCCCCCCCCCCCCCCCCCCCCCCCCCCCCCCCCCCCCCCCCCCCCCCCCCCCCCCCCCCCCCCCCCCCCCCCCCCCCCCCCCCCCCCCCCCCCCCCCCCCCCCCCCCCCCCCCCCCCCCCCCCCCCCCCCCCCCCCCCCCCCCCCCCCCCCCCCCCCCCCCCCCCCCCCCCCCCCCCCCCCCCCCCCCCCCCCCCCCCCCCCCCCCCCCCCCCCCCCCCCCCCCCCCCCCCCCCCCCCCCCCCCCCCCCCCCCCCCCCCCCCCCCCCCCCCCCCCCCCCCCCCCCCCCCCCCCCCCCCCCCCCCCCCCCCCCCCCCCCCCCCCCCCCCCCCCCCCCCCCCCCCCCCCCCCCCCCCCCCCCCCCCCCCCCCCCCCCCCCCCCCCCCCCCCCCCCCCCCCCCCCCCCCCCCCCCCAGAAAAATACTATAAATGAGCTCTAAAAAGGTTGAAACTTTGCATGGTATCATAATTTCACCCACATAGCATGTGCTAAGAAGTTGAGAGGGTTACGGCAAAAAATGGATGCACTTCGTGTACAAACTGGACAATCTCTTTCAAAGTATCACAATTTCGGACGAAAACTCATCTATTACAAAGGGATTTCATTTTTTGGCTTATTTTAACTCGAGACTTTTTGTGCGTTCAATATGCACCATTCAAAGCCACATCATCAATTTTCAATCCTTTTCTCACTTCATTTGCTATTTTTCATGCATTTCGTGATTTTTTTGAGCTAAATGACCCCGATATTGAAAAGCACTGCAAATGAATTCTGAAAAGGTTGAAACTTGGCATGGTATCATAATTTCACCCACATAGCATGTGCTAAACAATTGAGAGGGTTAAGACAAAAACTGGATGCTCTTCCTGTACACACTGGACAATCTCTTCCGAAGGGTGATGCATCAAAGTAGCGTAAGTATTTCCCTTCGTTTTTGAGAACCAAGGTATCAATCCAGTAGGAGACTACAGCCAAGTCGCCTTGTACCTACACAAACAAATAAGAACCTTGCAACCAACACGATAAAGGGGTTGTCAATCCCTTCACGGCCACTTGCAAAAGTGAGATCTAATAGAGATAATAAGATAAATATTTTTTGGTATTTTCATGATATAGATTGAAAGTAAAGATTGCAAAGTAAAAATAGATTGGAAACTTATATGATGGAAAATAGAACCGGGGGCCATAGGTTTCACTAGTGGCTTCTCTCAAGATAGCATAAGTATTACGGTGGGTGAACAAATTACTGTCGAACAATTGATAGAAAAGTGCATAGTTATGATAATATCTAGGCATGATCATGTATATAGGCATCACGTCCGTGACAAGTCGACCGAAATGATTCTGCATCTACTACTATTACTCCACACATCAACCGCTATCCAGCATGCATCTAGAGTATTAAGTTCATAAGAACAGAGCAATGCATTAGGCAAGATGACATGATGTAGAGGGATAAACACAAGCAATATGATATAAACCCCATCTTTTTATCCTCGATGGCAACAATACAATACGTGCCTTGCTGCCCCTGCTGTCACTGGGAAAGGACACCACAAGATTGAACCCAAAGATAAGCACTTCTCCCATTGCAAGAAAGATCAATCTAGTAGGCCAAACCAAACTGATAATTCGAAGAGACTTGCAAAGATAACAAATCGTACATATAAGAATTCAGAGAAGAATCAAATATTGTTCATAGATAATCTTGATCATAAACCAACAATTCATTGGATCTCGACAAACACACCGCAAAAAGAATTGCATCGAATAGATCTCCAAGAAGATCGAGGAGAACTTTGTATTGAGATCCAAAGAGAGAGAAGAAGCCATCTAGCTAGTAACTATGGACCCGAAGGTCTGTGGTAAACTACTCACACATCATCGGAGAGGCTATGGTGTTGATGTAGAACCCCTCTGTGATCGATTCCCCCTCCGGCGGAGCGCCGGAAAAGGCCTCAAGATGGGATCTCAAGGGCACAGAAGGTTCCGGCGGTGGAAATAGGGTTTCATGGTGCTCTCGGATGTTTTCGGGGTATATGAGTATGTATAGGTGAAAGAAGTTGGTCACGGGAGCCACGAGGGGCCCATGAGGGTGGGGGGCGCGCCTACCCCCCTGGGCGCGCCCTCCTGCCTCGTGGCCTCCTTGTTTCTTTCTTGATGTCCACTGCAAGTCTCCTGGATTGCGTTTGTTCCAAAAATAACTCTCCCAAAGGTTTCATTCCGTTTGGACTCCGTTTGATATTCCTTTTCTGCGAAACACTGAAATAGGCAAAAAAACAGCAATTTGGACTGGGCCTTTGGTTAGTAGGTTAGTCCCAAAAATAATATAAAAGTGTATAATAAAGCCCATTAAACATCCAAAACAGATAATATAATAGCATGGAACAATAAAAAATTATAGATACGTTGGAGACGTATCAAGCCCAACAGCAGCGATGACCTCTTCATCGAAAGCCTCCCCCTGACTTGGTGCTCCGGTGCTTGCCGTCTCTAGGATGCTGACGAATAGGTTGTCACCAACCTTCAGATATGTGCTTGAGGGGGGCTTCGGATCTTGAAGGTTGGTCCTCGACCACCGTCTCCCCGGCAACTGGGGGATCCGGGACGATGCAGCGCCAGGCGCTCCTGCGGCAGGAATGCCGTCAGTTCGGTCGCCGGTCTCCTTGTCGGCCTCCCCGGCAGACCCCTTGGCGGCCTCTTCATGCACGTCCTTGGTGGCCTCGTCAGCAGTGACTCTGGCGGCTTTGGTGGCAGCATCCTTGGTGGTCTCTGCAATGATGACATCGACATCCATCTGCTCTGCCAAGGGAAGATCTGAGAGCCAAGGAGGAGAAACAAGATGAGACCAAGGTCAAAGTTCAAAGTAAAAAGAAAAGAGGAAAAGGCCATACTGAGAAAATGACAAGTGTCGGGACGCAGGTGGCTTACCTGTGGCATGCTGTTGGGAGGTGGCTCCTTGCCCAACAATGTTTGTTGCCGGTGTAGAACTGCTGGCGCCTGTGCTTGCCAGCTCCTCCTCCACGCGGCGGGGCTCGTCTGTGGAAGCCCTTGCCAGGGATTCCTCCCTGGGCGGTGTGGTTGACGGAGGCGGCATGTCGGGGGTGGCCTTTAGTGGCTCCTCCGGTTGCTGTTCGTCTCTTGCAAACCCGGCAAGGTTAGAAGTGGAGATGTACGCCCCAACACTCGCCAGCGGAAATGAGTAGTGGACTCACGCTGGGGGCTGGGTTGGGGGCTGCGTCATGGGCTGGACTCCGGACTGGTGAGGACGGTCTCCGGCGCACCTACGGTGCTTGCCGGGGGCTCGTCACCCATCGAGGTCTTGGCCTTCTTCGCCATCCTCTACGCCAATGTTTTCGTGTCTCTGCGGGGACAAGCCAGAGCAAGAACAAATAAAGATAAGTAAGGTCAAGAATTCAAGGAATAGAGGAGGCGGTAAGGCACTTACTCTTCCTCTTCTGGGCTCTCTTCTCCCTACGGGCTAAAAGCGGCGAGGTCAAAAGCGCCCGCTATGACGTCCGTGCGAAGGGATGGAGAAGGGGACCTAGGCCGCTTGGTCATGGCGGAGGCGGCGACTGCTGCTTCCTTTGCTGTCGCGGTCGTGTGCCTCGTCTGGCGCACAGGTTGTGGCTGGACCTCTTGCCGCTGTACAGCCTTGCCGTCCGCCCCCTTGACGGGGACCTCTTGGTGCGAGGAAGCCTGACGGACTGGCTCGCCGGAGATGGTTCACCAAAGAACACGCTTTTTCTTTCCTAGAGCTGGGGGCTCCTCATGCGGCTTCTCTTTAGATGTCTCTTCGGCGGATGAGCCACCGGCAACTACGCCATTATGCTCTCCGGCAGGCTCCCCCCGCTCGGCAAAGTCCTCCCCTGCATTAGCTTCATCCTCCATGAAGCCAACGCTGCCGACCTCCTCGGCAACGGCCGCCTCTTCCACCCTGCTGGCGATGTACGCCACCTCTTCGTCGGTGCTGGGGCGGATGAAATTCGTCTCTTCCTGAACAGCCCCCTCCGACACATTGTCGAAGAACTTCTTCACTTGCTTCGCAGATGGCTCGGCCCAGGTCTGTTCAAGGCCTTGGGTGTTGAACGCCGGCATCATGGCGATGGTCGAGTTCAAGGCAGTATTGTTGCATAGTGGAATGACGCTTGCCGGCAACTTGAACTTGCCGATGGCCCTGAACATCTTGTGGCAGAGGGATGCATTTTGCATCACCGTCAAGTTGTTGTTCAGGCCAGGGCGCAACCTCATGATACCCACCACATTCCGGTACTCCCAGGCTGGTCTCTCCTTGTTCTGTAGAGGGGCGATGCGGCGGAGGAAATCGGCGCCAATCATCTCCATTGTGAGCCCGGCAGCCCTGAGGCACTTGATCCTGTCGACTGCAATTGCGAGCTCCGCGTGTCGAGGGTCGAGTTTGCTCGAACCATTGCTGTGAACCAGCTTCATTTGCTGGGGCATACAAAACGGCTGCGGGTCTTCCTCCACGATCCAGCACCACTTGCCCCACCATTCATCCCACTTCTCCTTGTAGAGCCCATCTGGGTATGTCTCCTTGTTCCCTGCCCTTGTGATGTAGGGTGGAACCCTAGATGGCCGATCTTTCACGAAAGGAGCGGATCCCGCAAAGAACACGAAGAACACGAGGGGAAAACGAGGGGAATCACGAGGGGAAACATGAGAGGAAACACGAGAGAATCACTCAACCAACAAGAATAGATCACACATGCGCTAGATCGATGAACACAAAGGGAGATACATGATCCAAAGTCAACAAAGGACGATACAAAGGTAACCGGTTCTTCTTCGTGAGGAGGTCTTGAATCCACGAGGGGATCTTCCCGTGAGGGGTCTTGAATCCAAGGTGGATCTTCTCCGTAGAGGCCGCGGTCTCTCTCGTGGAGTAGATCCGATATGGATGAGCAAAGCTCTATCTCTAAATGAGCTAATCCTTTGCTAACCCTAGCTAGGAGGAGGTGGGGGAGTATATTTCCGGGGCAAGGGCCGGATGTCCGGCTGGGGCCGGATGTCCGGGACATGTCCGGATGTCCGGCTGCTATGGCAGCTGGCTCTTCTTCCTTCTCCTTCCTTCGCTCCCGCGCACACTTGGCCTTGGTCCTTGGGCTCTCCATGGTCTCCTCGGGTGTACCTGAGTATGCACAAGGTCCGCGCTTGAAGTACCATCCATGTCTTACATGCGGAAAGGGAAGATTCGGAAAGGAGCGAGTTCACCTTAGGTCCAATGGTGTATGCTCGAGTGTACATGGGGATGATCGTAGGATGCTCCGCATCATCTCCCCTCCCTTGGGAAAGATCCGACCTCGGATCGAAAACCTCATCACCATGGAAACGGTTGTCGTGGACAGACTTGTAGTCGGACAAAGTGGAAGACATGGTGCAATCCAAGTACTCCAAGGTGTCTCCGGAGTGGTACACATGCAAAAAGAGCAAACACAAATGACACTTGGAAATACAATGGTTAGCGCACACAAGGTGTCCATCATGTAAGAATGAGTCCGTGAGGCAAGATTGGTCATGACAAAATGCATGAAGCTTATCAAGATGATATAGAATGAGATGTAAAGTATTCATGGGAGCAAAAGCATTCATTGTGCACACAAATGTATTGTGAATGTGATCAATGCAACCACGGTGCAAAATGATGTCATAGTGAGACGGTTTATCAATAGCATGAATATGGCAATGGATGCTCAATATGCTTATGGTATCATGCAATTGATGGTAGGCAATGTGATCATTATGTATGAATATGCCATCAAGAAAGATCACAACAAATTTGCTTAGGAAGTGCATGAGCTCATAAATCATGGATGACATAGAAATGGAAGATGCAACAAGGCAATCATAATGTGAGTCAATCCATGCATAAGATCCAAATTTGTTATGGGTGGTGGTGTACCATAGCTCAATGTCGTGGTAGACGTGGTGGTCCGGTGGTGAATCCGCTAAGTCCGAGCACTCCTCAACTTGAAGGTCCATAGAGCCAATCTCCAATGTTGCTCCTCCGTACGCGAGATGTATCATGTAGAGAACAAGAAGGAAACAACAATGAAAGTATGGTCCATCCAATATGCATATTTGAGGATGGCTCAAAGGGAATGAGGTCACCTTTAGGAGTTTCTCAAGGATGTTGGAGTTGCGCATCTTGTATGCCTTCACATACCCGATATGTCTCATGACGGTAATGCCTTGTGAAACCTTCAAAACGAAAGAACATGACAAACACTCGGAAAAACAAATGAGGTTAGCGGAAATGCAAAACCTATCATTCGAGTGGTAAGATACCCAACAAGTGTTCTCATCATTCTTATCATAAGAAAGGACAAGGTGTGGTATGGTATGAAAGCATATGATGCGAGAATAACCAAAGACAATAGGCTCAAGTAAACAAGCATGCTTCACAAGTAATATGTCCAAGTCTCCACGATCAATAAGCATTGCAAGTTGGCACTCAATACAAGGTGATATGAGATATGCAACTAATGGAGACAAGAGACAATGATCAAGATATAGCATGTGACAGGCATGAACATATATGTCATCAACCCAAGAAAGCGAGTAATGGAACATGGGTGATCCCCCCCCAAGCAATCATAGTGATCAAGCCAAGCAAGCTAGTAGTGCGAAGATGCAACATACTAGAAGGAATCATAGCAAGCATGTCATGGGTGCAAATAGTGTGCATGAATAATTCACATGACATAGCACAAGCATGAAAACAAGATATGAAGAAGGTATCATCATTGTATTGGCAAGAAGTCCTATGTAAATAGCAATGGAACATCATGACTCTCCCAACACAAGAATCAACAATAGCATGAGGCACATGATAAACATGGCAATAGCAACAAGGATCTCCACCAAGCGTGCAAATACACATAGGAGTATCGGAATGGTGCATCATGGGTAAATGCAAGCAAGGGTCACAATTGCATGGCAAAGGCATATGAAGAGGCATAACATGAAAAGTGAACATGATAGAATGGGCATAAAGTAATGAGTGATATATAACCCATAGCCGTGTGAGAGCCAAGTAGAAGAGATGCGCGTAGTCATTGCGCGAAGGGGGCTGTGGTAAAGATAGTCCTTGGGATCCCAAATCATCATTGCTCTCAAGAGCTCGTTTCCTCAACTCATGGGATTGTGAGGTTGACGAGTGTTCATAAGTACCTACACAAAACAAAGGCAAAGGAAAAATTGTGTGTGCGTGGTATATGTGCACATCATCCATCATGATGCATACGTGCTTGTGTTGGTTAGCACCAAATATCCAATGCTCAAATAAATGAGATGCGTGATATAGAAACATGTCATCCATCATGATAGGTTTGTTGTTATGTATGACATAATGGAGACTCAAATTGTGTAATGCATCACGAGAAATATGTAGGGCATTGTTATGAATGGTATGCATATGGTGCAAGCAATTATGGGATTCATGCAAAGTATGGAATGCATCAAAACCTCCTAATATGTATGAGGGAACTATGTGGGTCTCCTCATGAGCATTAATGGAAACATCACATGGAGAATATTGACAACATCCAAAACAATGCATATTTGGAACAATGTGATCATGGCATGGCATAGTAGATGAATTGCGCAAATCATGTAAAGGAAGCATGGCAATATCATCACATGAAAAACAAAAGCCAATGACCATCATCTTGTCATCTATGCCATAAGTGCAAATGGGATTTATCTTAATGGGGCATGCATAGTTACTATGTTGAGATTGAAATGATGCAATATGGGAGATCTCACTCATAGCACATGACAAGTTCAAAGGATTGTCAAACATGACGTGACCAATAGAATTTTCACATGATATCCTATGGAGCATAGCATCACAACTAGGCAACTCAACATGCTCATCATCATATTCATCATAAATAGGTAAGTCATGATATGAGGAAGTCGCACTAGCATGAAGCATGGTAATAGGTGTGTCAACATCATGCAAGCAATCATTGGTGAGATAGTCCACTAGTGGGACAAGAGAAGCACCATCACCTATGTTACCTTTGGAGCATCGCTCATGTGTTGTAGGTGAGGTGTCGAAGAACAAGTCATTGTCATTTTCATCTTGATGGAACCATGTGGGGGGTGCATCATTGTCCACCATGGCCATCATAGTCTCCATTGGAGGTATGGACTCGTCGAGGATAGGCATGTCGTCATGTAGGAGACCTAGCACCAAAGAAGAAAACACACTCGGAGTAGAGGTTAAGTCATTAGAAATCATAGTGGCCTCACATGCCGTGTCAACTACCTCACTCACTAAGTGTTGTGGCTCACTCACTCCCTCTTGGATGCTCTCACTCGTATGGTTGGTGGAGTCACTCAAATGGCTCTCAACCTCACATAGGATGTGTGGCATGCTCTCATGTGTGGGGCTAGTGGTGGTCACACTCATCCTCTCATAGGAAATGCACTCAATGTCATATATGGTGGAGTCACTCATCTCACTCATGGGTTGGTGGCTCTCCTCACATGGCAATTGGGTCATCTCATGATATATGGGTGTCGGAGAGATGTCCGGGCCTATGGGCCAGATGTCCGGGGCTACGGGCCGGATGTCCGGGCTCCAAATCCGAGGATGAACTCAAGGAACTCGATTTTGGGGGCGGAAATTGATGATTTCGGGGGCAAAATTGCGGAGATTTCGTGGATGGAAAGTCCCCCCCCCCCCCCCCCCCCCCCCCCCCCCCCCCCCCCCCCCCCCCCCCCCCCCCCCCCCCCCCCCCCCCCCCCCCCCCCCCCCCCCCCCCCCCCCCCCCCCCCCCCCCCCCCCCCCCCCCCCCCCCCCCCCCCCCCCCCCCCCCCCCCCCCCCCCCCCCCCCCCCCCCCCCCCCCCCCCCCCCCCCCCCCCCCCCCCCCCCCCCCCCCCCCCCCCCCCCCCCCCCCCCCCCCCCCCCCCCCCCCCCCCCCCCCCCCCCCCCCCCCCCCCCCCCCCCCCCCCCCCCCCCCCCCCCCCCCCCCCCCCCCCCCCCCCCCCCCCCCCCCCCCCCCCCCCCCCCCCCCCCCCCCCCCCCCCCCCCCCCCCCCCCCCCCCCCCCCCCCCCCCCCCCCCCCCCCCCCCCCCCCCCCCCCCCCCCCCCCCCCCCCCCCCCCCCCCCCCCCCCCCCCCCCCCCCCCCCCCCCCCCCCCCCCCCCCCCCCCCCCCCCCCCCCCCCCCCCCCCCCCCCCCCCCCCCGTGTCGGAGAGATGTTGGTGCAAATGTCTCCATGCTCAACTATGTCGTAGTCGTAGCCGTGGATGAAGGCCGAAGATGGCACATCATCACTCTCCTCCAAGACCGAAGATAAGGTCTCATGTGCGGTCTCATAGCTTGACTCGGAGTATGAGTCCAATATGGGTGCCGTCTTCATGTTGTTGAATAGGTTCGTGCTCGTCGCCGTGGTCGAAGGGGATGGCCCTTGGTCGACCTTCTTGTCGCCATCTTGTTGTTGGAGGCCCATATGATGTGGCACCTCGTAGCTCGTCTCCATGACCGAAGGGAATTTCCCATGCTCGGCCATCTTCCTTGAGGGGCTTCCGAAGATGGAAGTGCCGCCCTCGCTCGTAGTTGGTCGCCTTGGACTTGATGAAGTCGTTGTAGGCGTACTCGTGGGAAGTAGGCGAAGATGCCGTACGTCCGAAGGCGAAGATGCCTTCATAGCACTTGGCGAAGATGCCGAAGTGGTTGTTGTAGCCGTAGCTCCGTCTTGGTGGTGTTCGTCTCGCGGTCTTCTCTTTTGCTCATGAAGCTTGGACTTGGCGTGAAGTAGGGCTTGTTGGGACTTGTACATTTGCGCTTGTGGAGCATCTTCATGATGAGGGTGTCGTTGTCGTACTTGAGCTCGTAGTAGATGTCATTCATCGTCGTCGTGCACATTATGCTTGGAGGTGACTTGCCCTTCATGACGATGTCGATCACGAATGTGATGGTGGTCACCATGTAGATGTGGACGTGGACGACTTGCGCTTGTATCGCTTGGGCGCTCCGAAGATGGTCGACTTGTTCGCCGCCGCCTTGAAGATGACGAAGGGGAAGTAGACTTGATCAAGGACCGAATCTCCTTCATTCTTGCATCTTGCTCCTCCTTTTGTGCGGAAAGCTTGTTGTCGATGTAGTCCCTTTTCCTTGCTTTGGAGTGATGAATGTCGATGGAGAGGTTCTCGATGCTCGTTGTAGTTCAAAGATGGACGATTTGGTGATGTAGTTGTTCACTCTGTCGTTGTTGTCGAAGACGGGAGATGAAATGGCTTGCCTATCCATCACAAGACTCGAGCAAATATGAGTGGGAGAAAGAGAAGAACTTATACCAAATGTACCTTGACCGATGTTGAAGATGGATCAATGATCACTCAATGTGTAACAAGGAAATAGCACAATTGGTACCAATTCTTGTCGGTTTCTCACACCTACACAAATAAGGCTTATGGTGGAGCTCGGTGAGGATAGTGGCACAAAAATTTGATGCAAAATGTTAGCAAGAGTCAATAATGTTGAAAGAGATTCACAAATTCGCAAGTGTAACAAGGAGACCAATAGCAATATGTGGCACACGGAAACACACACAGATAGATAAATGGGGTCGTGCAACCAAGGAATGAGCACAAAATGTGGAATCCACGGAAAATGCTCGTGTTGCACAACTCAAGAGAGAGGCTAGCACGATTGCTCAATAGGCGGATACAACACTTGTGCACAACCTATAAGATGCAAAATGGATAAACTTTCTATCCCAAGTATGCTATGTATGTATGGTTCCCGGTGTTTCTCTCAAGATGATCCAAGATGATCGGATATGAGAATCTTATATGCAATGTGGTATGATGCTATGGCACTTGCTTACAAGCTCTTTGCTCTTTCTCTTTTGCTTAAAAGCTTATTTTTCTTTTTTTTTGTATGGGTATGGCCACTTTTGCACAATGCACAAACCAAGATAGCAATTGTATATATGCGGGAACAAACTTGTGGCACAAGAGATGATATGATGATACCAATATGATATGGTATGTATGCAATGGAAGGTGTAGATCACTAATGTGCACAAGTAACGTTGCCGGCAATACTCAAATGGCTAGTCTCGATAGGCAAGTGACGCAAAATGGGCTAGGGGTTATCAATGCAATTGCAAGGGGAATATACAATGGTGTCGTCGAGGTTACCGTCGAGGGTTTCTCGTTTGTACGCCAAGGACGGATGATGGTGAAGTGGTCAATGTCGATGACGAACTCAAGGTGATGATGAGTTGCGGTGTTCTTGATGTAGATACCAAGATGATGGAGACTCGTCCCTAAGTAGCCGAAACACCTTAGGAAACGGAAAAACCGTGAACTCAAAATCTCCAAAGGCAAATGTCAAATGGTGGTAGCGGAAAAGCGGAGGTGGTTTTGCGGAAGCTCAACGGGATTACGAAAATGCAATGATGGGGTTAGGTTGCGGGAGGCGGTGGTGGATATGCGGATGTTGTGGTGGAAGCCCTAGGCAAAGATGCCAAAGTTTCAAAAAATTTATGGAGTCAAATGATGTTGGTGGTATTTTTGTGGGAAGGGGGATGTCAAGAGCTTCAAAACGAGCTAAAGAACGCAAAAATCGGACTCCGGCTGAATTAGTTATGGACAAAACGGTGAAACGGGAAAGCTGAAATGTACAGGGGTCGGACATCCGGGGCTTGGGCCGGATATCCGGGACCTGATGTCCAGAACCGCGCGCGAATTGCGCTCCAGGAGCCGGATGTCCGGGCCTATGGGCCGGATGTCCGGGGGGCCAGATGTCCGGGGCTACGGGCCGGATGTCCGGGCTCCAAATCCGAGGATGAACTCAAGGAACTCGATTTTGGGGGCGGAAATTGATGATTTCGGGGGCAAAATTGCGGAGATTTCACGGATGGAAAGTGGGGAAAATTGGGAAAGCTAGATCCACTCGAAACCAAGCAAATCCATGGATCAAAATCAACAAAACATCATCAACCCAACAAATCACAAAAAAAATTAGGGGCTATTTTTGTGGGGAATTTTCGAATTTGGGACAAAATCAACAAAACTAGGCTAGAAAACACAACGGGGAGGCTCCGAAATCGTGATCAACGTGGCTCATGATACCAAGATGATGTAGGGTGGAACCCTAGATGGCCGATCTTTCACGAAAGGAGCGGATCCCGCGAAGAACACGAAGAACACGAGGGAAAAACGAGGGGAATCACGAGGGGAAACACGAGAGGAAACACGAGAGAATCACTCAACCAACAAGAATAGATCACACATGCGCTAGATCGATGAACACAAAGGGAGATACATGATCCAAAGTCAACAAAGGACGATACAAAGGTAACCGGTTCTTCTCCGTGAGGAGGTCTTGAATCCACGAGGGGATCTTCCCGTGAGGGGTCTTGAATCCAAGGTGGATCTTCTCCGTAGAGGCCGCGGTCTCTCTCGTGGAGTAGATCCGATATGGATGAGCAAAGCTCTATCTCTAAATGAGCTAATCCTTTGCTAACCCTAGCTAGGAGGAGGTGGGGGAGTATATATAGTCTAAGGGACGAAGGGGTACATGGGCCTCGGCCCAGATGCGCTGCACGCAGGCAGGGGGGCCGGATGTCCGGGCGACGGGCCGGATGTCCGGGCCTTCCCGAGACGCCGGATGTCCGGGCGCTTGGGCCGGATGTCCGGGCTGGCAGGGTCCAGCTTCTGTGATGGGGCGCCGGATTTCCGGGAGCTGGGCCGGATGTCCGGCGGCTCGCGACGGGCCGGATGTCCGGGCCTGGGGGCCGGATGTCCGGGCTGACTTGGCCGACTCTGGTGCTCTCTGGATAGCCGATGCCGGATTTCCGGGGCAGGGGCCGGATGTCCGGGACATGTCCGGATGTCCGGCTGCTGTGGCAGCTGGCTCTTCTTCCTTCTCCTTCCTTCGCTCCCGCGCACACTTGGCCTTGGTCCTTGGGCTCTCCATGGTCTCCTCAGGTGTACCTGAGTATGCACAAGGTCCGCGCTTGAAGTACCATCCATGTCTTACATGCGGAAAGGGAAGATTCGGAAAGGAGCGAGTTCACCTTAGGTCCAATGGTGTATGCTCGAGTGTACATGGGGATGATCGTACGATGCTCCGCATCACCTTGGAATCCAGGCGACATAGCCGGAGAGGGCTTCTCCTGGGTGGATGCAAGGAATGAAGAAGTGGAGGAAGAGGGCTATGTTGGGGACCACTCTGGCAAAGTTTTCACAGAGGTGGGCGAAGACAGACGTACATGCCACAACATTCGGCGTAAAATCCAGAAGGTGGAAGCCAAATGTGTACATGATGTCGACAAAGAAATCGGAAAATGGAGGGCAGAGCTCACAGTAGAGATAATCAACAAAGAAGGGGAATTTATCTTGTGCAGGCATGGCGCGGGAAGCAGGGATGATACGGGTGGCGGTGTGCCCCTTCGTCGCTCTTCCCCACATGCACATGTACCGATCCTTCAGCGCGCGAGCGTCGAGCGTCGGGGCGAAGACGACGTTCCTCTTCTGCATCTTCACCAATTCACTCTCTGGCACATCTTCGCCCTTGCCCGCCTTGGGCGCTTCCTTGCCCTTGCTCGCTTTGGGCGCCATAGCAGCCAGTTGAGAGCGGGAGGCCGAGGGCAGCGGAAGCATGGGGGCGGCGAACGGATGAGGAAGCTCTGGCCTGGGCTCGAGGAAGGAGACGACAGCAGTTCCCAGATTGGAATGGGCGAGAGGTAAATGAGCGGCGCCTCTGCGGATTCCTCTTTTTATGGGGAAGGCGTGAGGCTGCCTCTTTACTGTTTGATGTGAAAGCACTTGCGCGGACGTGCCGCTGCTGCGGCCGTTCCATGCACGTATCCCACGTCGCGCACTCAATGCAGATCGTGGGGAAGCGCAGCAGACGAGATAATTATAGCGGTTAATCCCTGCCACGCGTGGACATGCACTGTTTGGGCCTAGCCGAACAACGCCTCGCACCCGTGTGTGGCCCAGGCCTGGGGCTCCTGTCGGTGTACTAAAGTTTGGGCCCTTTTGTACCCCTTACTTGTGCACGGGCAGTTGCAGCCGTACCCACAACAAAGCCTGAGAGGGACAACCAGAATCACATACGGGACGACCAAGACGGCGTTCAAGCCAATAAACAAAGAACAGACGACAAGCTGAGCCCCCGGCAAGATCCTTGCCGGGATGGTTTGCGAAGCCCCAGCAGGGCCACCATCCTTGAGTTTGAGAGCTCTGACACCATCGACAATGTCAAGACCAAGGTCCAGGGGCGTCTGCGTGGTGGCATGCAAATCATTGTGAAGACCAGGAGGCGAAGTTCCCAGCAAGATTCTTGCCGGGGACATTTGTGAGGCCCCGGCAAGATTCTTGCCGGATGCGTTTGCGAAGCCACGGCAAGGCTCACACACGGCAAGCTTCCGCCACCCCGCCACCGGTCCAGCGCAGCGACTAGCCTGCCAGCCTGGCAAGCACCTGCGTGGCGGCATGCAGATCTTCGTGAAGATCATACCACTGCTCCAGCGTAGCGGCTAGCCAATCAGCTTGGCATTGCATGCCTCATCATCCTGGGTGCATGTCAAGACGGGGTGAGGCGGCGACGGACGGGATGGCCTCTGTTTCCGTCCCCGATAAAGTTAGGAGGCACGTAAACAGCGCATTTAATGCGTTTGTCCTAAGACGTCAGGGATAAGCATATACACTGTAGCGACTTTACACCTCCTGTATGTCTGTACGCCACTTTGGTAGCCCATTGGTATAAAAGGAGGCCCAAGGTGATACGGGAGGGGACTTTTTGACTTTCCGGCCAAGTTTGCATGCGTAGCACCTAGCCAAAGCTCAAGAACACTCAATACACTATAAGCAGGACTAGGGTTCTACGCTTCTCAGCGGCCCGAACCTGGGTAAAAATCCTTTGTGTTGATCATTAGATCTGCTCTTTGCGCTTTCCTATTCCCTGCCAAACCATAGAAGGGATCCACGTGATTCCATAGTTGTCATTTCCCCGATAGGTTGAAATTTGGCATAGTACCATAATTTCCCCCACATAGCATGTGCTAAGAAGTTGAGAGGGTTACGGCAAAAACTAGATGCACTTCGTGTACAAACTGGACAATCTCTTTCAAAGTATCAGGGTTTCGGACGAAAACTCATCTATTACAAAGGGAATTCATTTTTAACTTATTTTAACTCCAGACTTTTTATGCGTTCAATATGCACCATTCAAAGCCACATCATCAATTTTCAACCCTTTTCTGACTTCATTTGCTATTTGTCATGCATTTAATGATTATTTTAGCTAAATGACCATGAAATTGAAAAGCACTACAAATGAGCTCTGAAAAGGTTGAAACTTGGCATGGTATCATAATTTCACCCACATAGCATGTGCTAAGAAGTTGACAGGGTTACGGCAAAAACTGGATGCACTTCGTGTACAAACTGGACAATCTTTTTCAAAGTATCAGGATTTCGGACGAAAACTCATGTATTACAAAGGGATATCATTTTTTAAATTATTTTAACTCCAGACTTTTTTGCTTTCAATATGCACCATTCAAAGCCACATAATCAATTGTCAACCCTTTTCTGACTTCATTTGATATTTTTCATGCATTTAATGATTTCTTGAGCTAAATGACCCTGAAATTGAAAAGCACTACAAATGAACTCTGAAAAGGCTGAAACTTGGCGTGGTACGATAATTTCATCCACATAGCATGTGCTAAGAAGTTGAGAGGGTTACGGCAAAAACTGGATGCACTTCGTGTACAAACAAGACAATCTCTTTCGAAGTAGCAGGGTTTCGGACGAAAACTCATGTATTAGAAAGGGGTTTTGTTTTTTAGCTTATTTTAACTCCAGACTATTTGTGCGTTCAATATGCACCATTCAAAGCCACATCATCCATTTTCAACCCTTTTCTGACAACATTTGCTATTTTTCATGCATTTAATGATTCTGTGATCTAAACGACCCTGAAATTGAAAAGCGCTACAAATGAGCTCTGAAAAAGTTGAAACTTGGCATGGTATCATAATTTCACCCACATAGCATGTGTTAAAAAGTTGAGAGGGTTACGGCAAAAGATGTATGCACTTCGTGTACAAACTGGACAATCTCCTTCAAAGTATCACGGTTTCAGACGAAAACTCATCTATTACAAAGGGAATTCATTTTTAACTTATTTTAACTCCAGACTTTTTGTGCGTTCAATATGCACCATTCAAAGCCACATCATCAATTTTCAACCCTTTTCTGACTTCATTTGCCATTCTTCATGCATTTAATGATTTTTTTGAGCTAAATGACCCTGAAATTGAAAAGCACTACAAATGAACTCTGAAAAGGTTGAAACTTGGCATGGTATCATAATTTCAGGCACATAGCATGTGCTAAAAAGTTGAGAGGGTTAACGGAAAAACTGGATGCACTTCATGTACAAACTGGACAATCTCTTTCAAAGTATCAGGGTTTTGGACAAAAACTCATCTATAACAAAGGGATTTCATTTTTGAACTTATTTTAACTCCAGATTTTTGTGTGTTCAATATGCACCATTCAAAGCCACATCATCAATTTTCAAACCTTTTCTCACTTCATTTGATATTTTTCATGCATTTAATGAATTTTTGAGCTAAATGACCCTGAAATTGAAGAGCACTACAAGTGAACTCTGAAAAGGCTGAAACTTGGCGTCGTATGATAATTTCATCCACATAGCATGTGCTAAGAAGTTGAGAGGGTTACGGCAAAAACTGGATGCACTTCATGTACAATCAAGACAATCTCTTTCGAAGTAGCAGGGTTTCGGACGAAAACTCATGTATTAGAAAGGGATGTTGTTTTTTAGCTTATTTTAACTCCAGACTATTTGTGCGTTCAATATGCACCATTCAAAGCCACATCATGAATTTTCAACCCTTTTCTGACTACATTTGCTATTTTTCATGCATTTAGTGATTCTTTGATCGAAACGACCCTAAAATTGAAAGGCGCTACAAATGAGCTGTGAATAGGTTGAAACTTGGCATGGTATCATAATTTCACCCACATAGCATGTGTTGAAAAGTTGAGAGGGTCACGGCAAAATATGTACGCACTTCGTGTACAAACTGGACAATCTCCTTCAAAGTATCACGGTTTCAGACGAAAACTTATCTATTACATAGGGATTTCATTTTTTAACTTATTTTAACTCCAGACTTTTTGTGCGTTCATTATGCACCATTCAAAGCCACATCATCAATTTTCAACCCTTTTCTGACTTCATTTGCCATTTTTCATGCATTTAATGCTTTTTTTGAGCTAAATGACCCTGAAATTGAAAAGCACTACAAATGAACTCTGAAAAGGTTGAAACTTGGCATGGTATCATAATTTCAGGCACATAGCATGTGCTAAAAAGTTGAGAGGGTTACCGGAAAAACTGGATGCACTTTGTGTACAAACTGGACAATCTCTTTCAAAGTATCAGTGTTTTGGACAAAATCTCATCTATAACAAAGGGATATCATTTTTGAACTTATTTTAACTCCAGATTTTTGTGCGTTCAATATGCACCATTCAAAGCCACATCATCAATTTTCAAACCTTTTCTCACTTCATTTGATATTTTTCATGCATTTAATGAATTTTTGAGCTAAATAACCCTGAAATTGAAGAGCACTACAAGTGAACTCTGAAAAGGCTGAAACTTGGCGTGGTATGGTAATTTCACCCACATAGCTTGTGCTAAGAAATTGAGAGGGTTACGGCAAAAACTGGATGCACTTCGTGTACAAACTAGACAATCACTTTCGAAGTACCAAGGTTTCAGACGAAAACTCATGTATTACAAAGGGATTTCATTTCTTTAAGCTTATTTTAACTCTAGACTATTTGTTCGTTCAATATGCACCATTCAAATCCACATCATCAATTTTCAACCCTTTTCTGACTTTATTTGCTATTTTTCATGCATTTAATGATTCTTTGAGCTAAACGACCCTGAAATTGAAAAGCACTACAAATGAGCTCTGAAACGGTATGAGAAGGATATGACATTTAATGATTATTTGAGCTATTTTGCTATTTTAATATAATATGGCATTGTTCATAGTTGAGACATAGCAGGATATGACATTGTGTTGTTGTTGGTAGTCTCACCACACCAATGGATTACAGATCAAGAACAAAAGCATACACATAGTGCTAAAGAAGATAACTTGCTATGTTTAGTTTAATTTACATGGTATGAATAAGGAACTAGATTGTACAACTAAAGACTGAAATTGAGAAGGACAAACTTATGTTTATGTACTTCTACTTTATAAACTTTGAACAAGCAATTTGATGCAGACGACAAAAATAAACAGCATTTGCACTCATAGCTATCCAAATATAAACAACAAAGTTTGAAGGCTCGAGGAGGACAAACTTACATTAGTAGTGAAGACAGGCTCTATAAAGGCCTTGTCCATATTGATGGGGGGCAATTCAAGAAGTTTACCGCACACTCTTCTTCAAGGGTATTGCCTTTATTCTACATTTTGTTAAGAGTAAATATAGATGTGAAAATATGGGAACAAATGGCAATTATTTAACTTAAGATGCAAAGTACAAATGTAAAAACACCATACAGGCAGAAGGAACTGACAAGACCAATGTGGAGCTAAACTTCTTCAGTAACATTGGTTTTATTCAATATTTTGGCAAGAGTAAATGTAGATCTGATGTGTAGAAAAATGGAGGACAAGGGAAAATAAGCTGCAAAGTGTACATGAAGAACTAGCTGACAAATATAGGTACAGTGATGAAGGACAACAGATACTTACAAGAACAATGTAGAACTAAATTTCTTCTTTGGCATTGGGTTTATTCTACATTAATTTAAGCATTAATATAGATCTGATAATTTGGAGCGAACAGTGGATAAGCAAGCTATAATGCACAAATATGTCACATAATCCACCAGGTATGAATGTAAGGACAATAGGTACTCACAAGAGCAAAGCAGCGACCAGCATAGTTGCGATATCCTAGGTTTTGCGGCGCTGGTTCTATCACCAATATACGTCGGGTGCTATGTGATTTCTCCGATAGCACCACCTTTTTCAAGGACTTTGCTTGTACTCCTTCAGGTTCTGCAATCACCCTCTTTCTTTTGGATGTCTAAAACACAAGAACAACATTTGAATGGAAAAACATGGTATGACGACAAATGGACTAGGTGTTAATAATGGATGGGCATGGCATCTTCACATATATCATGAGTAAACTAAGCAGATGGTGGTGCAACGAAGCAAAAGAAATGCAAGACACCTTATGCAAGATATGTGCAACCAATAAAACCTTGCCAAATTTGAATAGGCACCTTATTGGGTGAACAGGATAGGCCATCTGCCTTTGACTCCTTGAGCTCAGAATAGTCATTAGGATCATATTCTGAATACGAATCTATAGGTCGGGAGCATGTGGGTTTCATTGCATCCACAATGGACCTCAATCCCTTGATGCCAAGTTTGTTACCCATTGAACTGTTCCGCAATATTCTTCTGATGTGCTAATTCTTATATTCATTGTGATTACATACAATATCTGTAAAGCATGAAAACACAAATAGTAGTGAGATTATCTTTGTAATGCAGAGGATATTATAATATAATAGAGGCTCCCTGTAAACCCTTGTGTGCTATCACTGGATTCTAATGAGAGAGCCCATGTGTGCTGTACTATGGTGAGTAGATTAATATAATCTGGCACAACTACACAAAAAAATAAGCTCCCTGTTGGGGGCCCCAGATGTAAGGATAGTTGGCAGATGATAGGTTCATAATATACCGTATAGAAAGTTTATTGCCAAACCATGATAACGAGAGCGCAGAGCCAGTAGGCAGATCGTAGTGTAGATAATAGGGGTACACCATAACCACTATAAATAAATCGGGAAAGCGGAACTGGCTGGAAAACATAGGGTTTTGCCACTACTAATATGCAGCCTATCGATCACCTGCAGGCCAGCTCTATTCATCTGAAGGCGCACAGCTGTTTCTATCAGTTTAGTCTATCAAAGACCGCGCGGCTCCCACCATTTCCGGGGTATTATGGCAGACCAAATCGAAGTGCGAAATCATTTAGCAGAATCGGGCCAATAGAGGTGTCGACTGCAGATGTCCCTGCTCCCCTTCCTGACAAGGAACATACTATGCTTACTAAAGAAGAACAAAAGACGAAGCATATTCCGCATGTCTGCATGCAAGTCGCGTGACTTTTGTCATTTGGGTCAGTCGACCATTTCAGGCGGTCGGATGAAGATCCTACGTCTCCTAACCCTTCTTCTTCCTTGTGTCTGATTCTTCCCATATAAAACACCGCACGAGCCACCGGCCGAACCACCGGCCCCGACCCTCCCGCCCTCCCCTGAACCGCCCCCACCGCCTGTGTTCCTCCGCCACCCCCACCCCCACCCACGCCCCCACCCGCGTCGAGTTTTCTTCGTTCGACGAGCCCCCACCACCGCCCCCACAACCACCATCCCCACCCGAGCCCCTTCCTTCACACCTTCGAACTCCGGCGAGCTCTCAAAAATCGACTGACCCAATTTTGAAATTTAGTCTACTGTCATTTAACTTGTGTGGAATATAAAAGGGGAAAACCATAAGCATTGCGAGTATAGTGTTGAGCATGCCATGGCGGATCTGAAGGTGCAAACTGGACAAAGGCAACTTCGCAACCAATGTTTGCTTTCAACTAACAAGTAAGTGATGGACAAGAAATTAGAGTAAAGCAGTGGTGATCTAATTTCTTGGTGCGATAAATAAGTTGAGCAGATACGAAAGAGTACCGCCTCTAGTGCAGCGCCGTGTATGCATCTGCTGAGAATTTGACGGTGCTATGGTAGCGTTGGCTGTCGGTGGCGTGGAAGCAGATCTAGGAGGGTAGACGGTGGCGGCGGGGCGCGGTGGACGAGACGGTTGTAGGAGCGGTGCCGGCAAGGTGGACGACGGCGGGGATGAAGCGAGAGGACGGGATGCAAGGATCCTAGTCCGAAGCCGTGGATGAGAGAGGTCGATCTCTTGTAATGGACGAAGGCATCGGGGTTTCAGCTCCGGCATGGTGGAGGAGGACGACACACCATGGGGTGGCGGACGGAGGAGGCTGGGGTGGAGAGGGTGTTTTGGCGCCCACGGAGTATGAATGGGGAAATAGAGGGAGAGAGGAAGGGGGAACCATGTCTTCAGGGCGCGCTTGTCTCAAATGCAAGGAAATTTACAAACTTAGTTCCCACTTAAAATTTCCTACATCACAGCAATATTAGTTGGTTGGGGATAGGACGGTAATCTCGCATACACCGAATATTTGCTGACGAGAGTTTGTTTTTGGCGCCCACCGTGTATGAATCGGGGAGGGAGTCGATTTCGCCTGAGGAGACACTGTGTTTTGGCGCCCACCATGTATGAATCCGGGTGAGAGGCGGTTATGTCATGTTTGAGTGAAATTACAAACCTACCCCTATCGAGACCTATAGAAATCAAGCCGATAGGCTTTGCATGTCAGGGATAGGCAGTAATTTCCATCTCGCAGATTTTGGTTCCGGGCGGTTACTGCGACTTTCCCCGCTTCGTTCAAATTTTTGCAGAGCAAGAGATGCACATTTACCGTGCCAACTCAATTCGAATCCAGTTTGTATTCTATTTTTGTTCGGGTAGGATCCATTTTCGATTGGAATAAAATTCTATATACATCATTTTTTATATATACTTTCAAAACCAGAACACCCTTTATACATAAATATGGTTTACAAATGGCATGATCTCAGATTCATAAGGCTGTATACATCTTAATTTGGATTTCCAAATATTTGAAACCACTTTATGTTGAAATCCAATGTATGCATTCCTCGCTAACTGTCTCCAATTAATGTGTGTTTCATGCGGGTTTTTTTACTTCTCAAACATGTATAATGTGTTTCACACACGCAACATATAGTGTATTATCATTTAGATATTAATTGCATATAAATCATGCATTGTCTCTAACTAAAGAATCTATGGATCACTAATATTGATAAACTATATAACATTACACGTGTCCCCAAATTCAAATGAATATGCATGTTTGATACACCAATTTGCGTTATGATATTATCGATGTCGTGATCTCCAGTTTAAATATTTGAATCTCCTTTAATCCATATATTCGTCTCATATAGCTATCACTCATGCTTATATAGGAGTATCTCTCTAGACCTATATGCGTTCATCGTCTCTCGGGTATCTCTCGTGCTACATGTATGTTGACAATGATCTTTTATCTTCGCAACACATTGACGGTACCTCTCCCTCGACCTTCATCACTCTATCTCTCTCTAAGGATATCTCGCTCCCTGCTATGTGTCTCTAACTATGATTCTTCATGTGAAATCTCTTTCTCTCACACAAACACAAACTTCGTCTCCCGGGGTCTTATTCTCTCTACTATTCCCCTGTGTGCCACTCGCACACCCCCTCTCACACAGAGATGTCTTTCGCTCCTTAGGTATGAGAAGCTACGACTGTTCCTCTTAAATATCTCTTTCTCACACACAAACACAAACTTTGTCTCCCAGGGTCTCGTATCTCTCCACCGTTCTCTTGTATGTCGCTCACACACACTCTCTCTCCCTAGAGATATCTTGCGTTCCCTCATATGTCTCTCTAGCTATCACTCTCGTTGTGAAATATCTTTCTCTCTCGCAGACACAAAACTCTGTCTCTCAGGATCTCATTTCTCTCTGATATTTGTTTGTATGTGACTCACATGCACCATCTCTCTATCTCTCTCACACCCACACACATAAATCAGCTTTGTGATCCACTCGCCTCCTATCTCTAACACACACTAGCTCTTGCTTCCTATAACGCACACACTCTATTTATCTTTCTATTTATCTGTTTCTCCATCAACCTTCTTTCTCACCCTCACTCTTGCTTCCTATCATGCACACTATATATGTTTCTCTCTACATGTAGTCAAGTGCCCTCTTTTTATCTTTCTCTCTCACACACATAACTTCACCCTCTGAACCACCCGGCGGTCATCTCCAACACTCAAACTAGCCGATGTCCCTCTAGCTAGCATCTCTATCTATGTATCTATCTGTAGTTTCTCCATCAGCATTTCTTTCTCGCATGCATTCTTGCTTCCTATCACCCACACTATATAGGTCTCTCCATACATGCATTTATAGGTTGATCTCTTTTGCACAATCGTTGTGTCTTGCTCCCTCTGCTCGCCATAGATGCATGTTCCAGCCCACGCCACTGTCTCTTAAAGACAAAACACATGCTCAATTATCGAGCCTTCTTCCCTGAACTCTCACATGCATGCATATTGTCATACCGATCTGTCTCTCCCATGTCATTGATCTTATGACTTATGTCTTCTTTCTTTTATCTCGATCATGCTCGCGCGCACACACCCACATCCCACGTATACATGTATACCTCTCGCACATGCACGTTCAAGGTCTCCTATGTCTCCATACGTAGTTAATTACCCTCAACCCTAATGCCACATCGAATCGTTCTATTCTTGTGTGCACATAACTGCCGCCTGGATGGGTAAAATACACACTCACACTTAACAATCTCCTTCTAGCTACCCCCCTCTCCCACTCTTCCCCTATATCCCCGAAACCAATAAGACCATCCCTTCATTTAATTCCCGCCTACATGCACCATATATAGTAGTCTTCCTCGGTGTCTCTCGAACAAACACATTCTCTCGATGTCGACTCCTCTCACGCACACAAACCTTCTCTTCCCTCTCTACGGGCTTTTTCTCTCTCGCACCCAAATGTTGGTGGCCTCTGACATACACATCACCTCTCTATGATGAAGCCACGCACACTTAAATTACATCCACCACTAAGGACCCCGTGTCACACACGCACACACCCACCCACCCCCCCCCCCCCCCAAGACTCCATCTCACACACACATGATCTAGGCAGAGCATTTGTTCCTACCACCCTTCGTCCAACCTTACTCGTATGATAAGCAATCACTTAATTTACTTGTATAACATGGACAAATTCCACTTTACATTAGTAGTTAGCAAACTTATCATCTCTACTCTTATAAAAACCGAGTTGGTGATGATGGTGTGCCTGCCATCTTGTAATATAGACCGTCCGATCTATATCTGACGGATAGAAAGCAAACTATGATTATTTTACAAAATATACCCGCACCTCTCTCCAGATTTAGAGCATGATTGGTTTGCTGCCAATATTTGGCTAGCCAAATGTTGGAATTGCCAAATATTGGAAATACCAAGACTTGCCAAATATTGGCAACTTTATGTGAGATAGGCAAGACAACTCGGTAACCAACCAAGTAGTAGCAAATATTTGGCACAATGCCAAACATTGGCATGCCTATTTTTGGCACCAAACCAATTATGCTCTTACAGACAAGGCCTTGCCTCGTTCATCCTTATCTCCCACAACCTCATTGCTGAGCAATTAAAAAAGGAAGTCTCTGGAACAATCTAGCATGGTGGTCGCTGCGGTGTGCCGGCGCCGTCCATCCCCATGCCTCCGCCCAGTCCGACCACCAGTCACCACCACGCTCCACTCCTCCTCACCTTATCTCTCATCTTTCATTCTTTCGATGAAATTGTCAAGATACCAGTTTTTCGATAAAATTCTTGAGATATCATTAGTTTTTACACATGGGATTACTCCTGCATGGGTCAATCACAACAGGTGTTTTGTAAAAAAAATGCATATTGATGTTCCGTGCAATGCACGAGCATCTTGCTAGTAATTATATAACACAAATCACGAGCAGGAAGTGAATTTTTTTTTACACAACCACGTTAATATGGCCACATAAATCACTAGCTAAATTGTAATACCATTATACTTATATCCCGATGCAAAAGGTTGAGTACATGTCCGAAGAGTAGAGTCACACACACGCACTCTGTCTCTCAGAATCTCTCACACACACCAGTTATGTGATGCCCACTTAAGCAAACACGAATGTTACAATTTGTGCACCTGCAGGTACACGTGATGGTGCTCATTTATTTAAGCTGGACGACGAACCCAAACAGTAGCTGCATTCATTCCCCTCCCGCCGCCTCTTCTCTGGTCGCCGTAGCCCGGTAGCCATGGCCCGGCCGAAGGTAACGACATACGCCATACTCCCGCCGGAGCAGCGCTTTAATCTGGAAATTTTAGTGGTCATGCATGCATCTTTTTGTGCTAGCATTCCTATATAAGGGTTGACCGGTCGCTTCCCGCAGACGTGCGTGGGCGGTGGAAGAGGAAGGAGAAGGGAAGCGGGCTGTGGACTAATGTTTTTTTACCACATTTTCTTAGAAAACCGAGTGCGTACTACACCTGAAATGTTTCAAAACCAATACTCCCGCATCTGATTGCCCTAGCCGACCCAACCCCCCTCCCTTGCCACGCGCGCTTCCCGCGTGAAACGGTCAGCGTGGCCCCGGAACGAACCTGAGTAATGGATCATTCCATCTATGATGAACACGTGGGACTGGAACTACGAGACGGACATGTACCCAGGAGTGGACGTACAAACCTGAGTAATGTAGCGCAGTAAGTGAAGTAGAAAGGCACAAATAGTATGAACATGCGTGGCATATAGGCATTTGTCTCTTACTACCACTAAATGTTGTACGTGCAATGCCCGGTGATGTTATGGAGTACGTGCCTAAGTACTCTACTACTACTATATTAATTGGAGGCACATATTAGGTTTTATATTTTTTTACGTGTATGCGCCGAGACGTTCCAACTAGACGTGTCTTTCTCTCCGAGTCGCACTTTGTATTGTTCATACCGCTAGTACTACTACGTGTGGTCTCCGACCCAGAAGTGGAAGATGTGGAGACGCTCTACCACGCTGTTCATGTCCCACTCGTTTCGATGACATGTGGGACATCCAGCACGTGCCGTGTTTGGCACTCCTTCGTCGTAGGAGTTGAAACGCTAGCATTCATCAGAAATTAAAAATAAATATAAATCAGCAGTGATACTATACCACGCAGTTTCCGTGCTCCTCGATATCGGAAAGAATACTTCCGTTCACCGACATGTGGGACATCGACCATCCTGGTCCACTTGCCATGCCCGCAGAACCCCAAGGGAGAGTCACCCCGGTCGTCGCGCCGCAGTAATTACTAATGAGCCATCAAATCACAAGCCCAACCTTTCCCACTGTGAAGTTGCTCGGACGAAGGAACCATCATGACTTCGTTGAATTCCGCTTCTTGAAGAAAACTACTATACCAACAGTACTGCTAGCTAAAGTATTTACTCCAGCAGAGGCCTCCTTTGGTTCATAGGATATGAATTTTATAGGAATATGAAAATCATAGGAAGTGAGATGACATGCATCTCAATTCCTATAGAGAAAGAGATGTCATTTGATGCATAGGATAGGAATTTTCCATCGAGTCTAGGCTAATGTACTGGTAATTTGCTCTAAAAACAACAGTAGTAACTACTACTGGTACATGCTCGTAATTAATTAAACAAATGTACGGGCGAAACAGACACACACACTAACTACTAGTACTACTACTTCTCACATGTTGGCCAGACGCCATCGTTCTCCTTCCCATCTTTCTCGGTGACACCCCACCGTGCTTGGATCTCCGCCGACCTCTCCGCAGCAGCGTGTGCGTCCTCTTCTTTCTTGCGGTGGCGGGCCTCTCTTTTCTTGAGTGCTTTCTGACTTTTCCGCTTCCTCTGTGCGGCTTTGGCCGCCTCTTGCTCTACCGCCCATTCGGTCTTGGCAGCTTCAACTTCCGCCCACATAGGTGTGAGGTCGCGAGCGGCAATGAACTCGGCACGGCGGGATGCCATCGCTTCCCTACCATTCTGTGTGCGGTCGTGGGCGGCGAGAAACTCGGCGCGGCGAGATGCCGTCGCTTCCTTACCGGTTAGTGTGCGGCACAGTGGCATGAACGACGCTTGTGACATCTCTGGGGTGGAGTGGCCGGACAACCGTATAGTGCATTAGTTTGTCAAGAGCTCAAGGACAGAAGACGAAGGAAATTTGGATTCCCCTTCAATCCTGGCCATTTATTACCAAGTAAAATGCATTGGCGATCATCGGACTTGTCTTGATAGCTCACTTTGATCATTGTATACGAGATATGGTGATTATACGGTCACTGGCTATGCGTATAGCTCCGTATTTTGTCTGGTTGACCAGTCAAACAGTCCGCATGCGCCTCATCAGCTCGTTTTCTTTATCTATCTATCTATGCGGGCCTACCTATCAGTGGAGAAAGAAATAAAAACAAAATTATGCGTATTTGAGGAATCAAACCACAGACTCATCGCTGCAACGCACACTCGTCAGCCAAATGAAAATGAAATACTTTGTGTTAAATGCACAAATGGATTTTTTTATATTATACGTGATGCACACATTAGCGCACACCGTCCATAGAGGCAAGTAGCATGTACGCGTGTAGACACTCATGCTCACGCTGTCAAACCATGCTAATGCATGCACGTCGCCCTCCCAATCAAAATCCTGCTCATGGCGCAACGCAAACGGCGAGCCCATAACCTGCGCGCCCCGGCGGTGCCTGACATTATTATTTAGACGTCTGCTGGAGGCCTTCGCAAACACCGATCATGTATTCACCTGGTTGAACACCAACGGTCATACTCGTGACTCGGTGCCTTGCTCATGTATATCGTCCATCACAACGACAATCTATAAAACAGCCTAGCTAAAGAGGGTACTATGGTACGGAGTATGTACTATCGTGAGCGACCGATCATAGTGCCACTGCACACGAGTGTGTATCTGATCGATTCGTCCATTATTCGTATGTTATGCATGGTTATGTGGTGTCTAATGGTGGTCGTCGAAGCCTAGCTGGCGACAAGAGCGGTTGCATGGACTCCTGGTTGTCAATACATGCCGCATACGCTTCAAAGGCTCGTCATCCATGAGTTCACATTTTACCACCACGCCAGCGTCTGACCGCCCTGGCCTACCGAAACCCCGTCCATCGCTAGCGCGCGCTTCCCGCCTGAAACGGTCACTGTCTCTCCAGAAGGTCAATGCCGCATTCACCGGACTTAACTGCAGGTGCAGTTGGTGTCTCACTGACATGTGGGCCAGATGCCCGTTGGGCCCACATGTCAGTGACCCAACTCACCTGCGGTTAAGTCACTGAAGCAGCGTCCGCATTCACGCCCGACGCGACCTCTCACTGGCGCCAGCATTGCAGCAGTGCGACTGCCGAGAGAGCGCCACCCGCGCGGCATCCCGGTGCAAGCGACTGTTCCGCGTTAACGACACCACAGCCATCCTTCCGTCCGCCACCCACATTAATGACACGCGGCTGCCGACGAACCTACTCCGGTGCCAGCTGTCCATCCGTCTGCCGTGGCTCGTTGCCGTTTGCCTGCTATATTAACTTGAGCCCCAGCTCCCAGCCATAGCCAAAGACCCACACTCATTCTCCTCCGGTCCCTTCCTTCTGTCGGCACCACTCCACCCCCCCCCCCCCCCCCCCCCCCCCCCCCCCCCCCCCCCCCCCCCCCCCCCCCCCCCCCCCCCCCCCCCCCCCCCCCCCCCCCCCCCCCCCCCCCCCCCCCCCCCCCCCCCCCCCCCCCCCCCCCCCCCCCCCCCCCCCCCCCCCCCCCCCCCCCCCCCCCCCCCCCCCCCCCCCCCCCCCCCCCCCCCCCCCCCCCCCCCCCCCCCCCCCCCCCCCCCCCCCCCCCCCCCCCCCCCCCCCCCCCCCCCCCCCCCCCCCCCCCCCCCCCCCCCCCCCCCCCCCCCCCCCCCCCCCCCCCCCCCCCCCCCCCCCCCCCCCCCCCCCCCCCCCCCCCCCCCCCCCCCCCCCCCCCCCCCCCCCCCCCCCCCCCCCCCCCCCCCCCCCCCCCCCCCCCCCCCCCCCCCCCCCCCCCCCCCCCCCCCCCCCCCCCCCCCCCCCCCCCCCCCCCCCCCCCCCCCCCCCCCCCCCCCCCCCCCCCCCCCCCCCCCCCCCCCCCCCCCCCCCCCCCCCCCCCCCCCCCCCCCCCCCCCCCCCCCCCCCCCCCCCCCCCCCCCCCCCCCCCCCCCCCCCCCCCCCCCCCCCCCCCCCCCCCCCCCCCCCCCCCCCCCCCCCCCCCCCCCCCCCCCCCCCCCCCCCCCCCCCCCCCCCCCCCCCCCCCCCCCCCCCCCCCCCCCCCCCCCCCCCCCCCCCCCCCCCCCCCCCCCCCCCCCCCCCCCCCCCCCCCCCCCCCCCCCCCCCCCCCCCCCCCCCCCCCCCCCCCCCCCCCCCCCCCCCCCCCCCCCCCCCCCCCCCCCCCCCCCCCCCCCCCCCCCCCCCCCCCCCCCCCCCCCCCCCCCCCCCCCCCCCCCCCCCCCCCCCCCCCCCCCCCCCCCCCCCCCCCCCCCCGGCGGGCGTCGGCTGAGAAGAGAGAGACGGGGAGGGAGAAGAGATTGCCAGACCGCCGTGCACGGACCCCAAGAAATATATGGTGATAATGTGAGGTGGGCCATGCGGGAGTCCAGACCGCTACCAAGCCCGCTTCTAACCGCCCTGGCCCACCAGAACGCCCCCCACCACCACCTCCCCGCGCGCGCTCCCCTCTCAGACGCCAGCTGCCCGCATTCATAGCAAGTAGTACCAGTAAAATTCTGGGCTATAAGCCTGCTTATGTGGAGGAGAGAGAGGCATTGACAAAGTCAAGGAGTGGGATCTGCAGGAGCCCGTGTCTACACGTGCTCCTAGGTATAGAAAAACTAATTCTAAATAAAAGAGGCATAAAAAACAATTGTGTCTAAAAAAAGAAAGGTAAAAAACATTTGAGAGGAAATAGATAGAGAGAAAGTGAGAAAAAGTTGTAACCTTATAGCCAACCTTATAGTCAACACTATGGTAGTATTACATGAGGAAGGAGGGAGTGGTGCACATGCCAAGTTCACTGGGTTGCCGTGTTTCACAATCCTCCGTCGTAACAGTGGAGACAATAGCTTTCATAAAAAATAAACAATGAATACTCATTGCTCATCCACTATATCGGAAAGAATACTTTCATTCGCCGACATGTGGGATGTCGACCATCCTGGTTCACCTGCCATGCACAAAATTATCCTGGTCCACCCCGGTCGTAGCGCAGGCCCAACCTTTCCCACTGTAAGTTGGTCGGACAAAGGAACCATCATGACTTCGTTGAGTTCCGCTTCTTCAAGAAAACTTACTGTACCCGAAGTACTGCTACCACACGCGAAGACTGGACGGCACTGTACCACGTCATATCACTGAAACTCACTAGGCCAAACTAGCCCACCTAGGATTTGTACTCCCTCCGTTTGAAAGTTAGTAGTACAAAGTTGAGTCATCTATTTTGGAACGAAGGGAGTACGTCTCTATACTGCTATGATTTTGTGTTGTACATCTCTGTACTTTTGCTACGATTTTCCTACCCTATGAACCAAATGAGGCCTGAATGTATCCGTGTCAACTATTGTCTGATCGATCGCTAAGCCTACAATTTTAGGAGCTTGGGCTATTGGTCGATCGACGATGGATCAGTATAAGCGTACCATGAGCTCATCAGCCTCAATGTTTCTCTTCGGTGAGTGTTTTGCAAGTACTATAGCTCGCACAATAGATAGCCTACTAACACCAAGAATAATCAAACAAGCCCTGCTGATATGATAAACAGTTCAAACTTACATCTAAGCATGTCATATATTACATCAACAGCTGGTGAGGATACATCTGTTTCCACAACACGAAGAGGGTTCGCATGATTCACTATCAAACAAAAGTAGGATGTACCACCCACACAAGACAGTGCACTAGCCCTAAGATGGTTTGATAACACGCATCGTTCTGGTAATTAAACACAATGCAAACTACCCTGAAGGATTAGCGCCACCAACTATTTCTTGTCATCGATGTCTCAGACAATGACCACAGCACGGACAGCGGCATGGGAATCAATCTCTGGGGCGATTTCCACCGCGACATCGGAATCGATCTCTGGGGCGATGTCCACAGGATGGACAGCGGCATCAGAATCGATCTCCGGGGTGATGTCAACAGGACGGACCGCGACATCGAAAATGATCTCTGGGGCGTTATCCACAGGACGGGCTGCGACATCGGAATCATCAAGGACGTCCACCGGCACCTGCACAACCCTAACATAATAGCAAGCACATTACAAATAATCAAAAACCACAACTATGGTAAGCCATTATTTTTTACCTTGTGTAGCTCAACGGGGGATCCCATCCCTCTGGGGGCCATCTCCTCGTCCTCGATGGGGGCCATCACCTTGCCAGGGGAATATTGCTTCTCAACGGTGACTATCTCCTCATACTTGGCCTTGAGCCTCGCATAGGTGGCCATTAGAGTTTCTGGTGTAGGCACAGTGGGGCCCTTGCTATTCTTCCAACTTTTTTTGAGGAGTTCGTCCGCCAACGGCGTCAACTCTTTGGCCAGTGCTTGTTTCTTGGAGTTCTTCGTCTCCATGGGTTGCCCCACCAACATGGTCAACTCGTTGGTCGGTGCTCGCTTCCTGGAGAGCGCTGTCTCCAGTGGGTTGTCCACCAGCAACTCTTTACCTAGTGCTCCAGGATCCATCAATGAACTCACAAACAAAAAGCAATCGCAATGAAAACGGGAAAAGAATAGGTTGTGAGAATCGGACGGTGCTTCGCAAAAAGAAGATTCTTGGAATGAAAATATAGTAGCATCACTGATTCGCCCACCTTTCCTTCATCGGTACAGAAGAAAAATGGCCGAAGTGAGTAGCCTGGAGTGAGGTTTTATTCAAGAAAGGGGAGAAAGGGCTTCAACGAGCGTTCCAATGAAATGATGGTTGCTTCGTCCAGTCCAACTTTGAGGCCACTTTACCACTGCTGGTAAAGGTGTGGGTTTTGTGATATTGCGGGTCATGATGGCCACACCGGGGTGACCGGTGAGTCTCGACTATATCACCTCGCTGTGATTTGGTTGATGGCACATGGGCCCGGATGCTTTGATGTCCCGCATGTAGATAGAGCGGCTAGTCATATAGGATTACTCAATATTGTGCATCGCGACCAAGGCGGAGAGGAAAACGAGAGAATTACGCATTTATTTACGGTGTAGATTCACTCATTTTGCTCTAGTACTACTCATTTAGGGCTTAGTCTAGTCACTTGTTGAAATCTCTAGAAAGGCAAATACTCCTTACAGGGCTATACTAGCAAGTAGTACTACAATAGTGGGCTCAAATAGCAATTTTGTCTCATGCAAGAGCCTAGCTATATGCGTGCTCCAAGCCCTAGCTTAACACAAATACACTAGGAGCATGCATGAGAAGAGCATGCATGAAGAGGGGTGCTAGGATGAGCATGCACGAAGAGGGAACAACTATGCTGAGATGAGAATGCAACCAAACACACTATGGCGAGCGTTCGAAACTGCCACGTTCGGGTTGCGCTTGGCTCTTCGCCTCTTCGAGAAGACGAACAATGATGTTACTACTACTTCTATAGTATCGAATCCACTTCTGCATGTCCGTCCACCGCGTGCGGGGGGGATAGCTTGTTGTAGTACTCTATAAGGCTAGTTGTAATGGGAGTATCATAGGTAGTATTCCCTCCGTTCCTAAATATGTGTCTTTCTAGAGATTTCAACAAGTGACTACATACGGAGCAAAATGAGTGAATCTACACTCTAAAATATGTATATATATACATCCGTATGTGGTAGTCCATTTGAAATATCTAAAAAGACAAATATTTAGGAACAGAGGGAGTATCAATATTTAGGAACAAAGGGAGTATCATGCATGCCAGATAGGCAAATTTGATGAGGTGGCATAGTAGTAAATGAAGAAAGAGAGGGTTGAGTATCGTATCATGATACCGTATCATATTAAATGTTGTGCTACTATGTGTCATGCATGCTAATAAATGAAGTCATCGATGGTACTAACATATGATACTATGCACTACGGATGTGTAGTATCATATGCATGATACTAGTATTCCATTACGACCAGCCTAAGCAAAAGCCTGTCCTCGTCTGCGAGCAACCGCACACATGGGCGAGGGAGAAGGCGTGTAGTAGTAAAATCTAGCTTCTCCTTGTTGTACTAGTTGACGCGACACATCATAGCACTGGCCCCACATGGTTGCCTCTAAACTTGGCTGAAAGACCCGCAGTGTACAATATATTGCTGCAACCTCTAACATTTACCCCACCACAAATTAAAATATATATTCCTGTCTTGACCAGATGAGCGTGCAAACTACAATCACCAGGATGACAGGTAGGGCCAAAAGATTATTTTAATAAAAAAAGCATGGAGCCGACCCCAACGATTTTAAGAGCATGGTTAATAACAAAGCCTGATGCTGGCTATATACTAGTGCCATGTCACATATAGCCGTTGTAAAAGTACACTCATATAATAAGCCAGCTATTAGGTTCACTATAGTATTTAATATATGCATGTGAAGACACACAAAGAAACATATATGATTGGGAGGAAAGGTGGCTGCACTTGTTCACACGCTGCATGCAAGCTCTTTTTCTAGGAACCTGTGCTAGCGCCCGGTGACTGATCAAGCTCCCGCAGCGCTCTCTCTCCTTCTTTCTCACCCTTCCAGCTAGTATTTCAATTACCTGGCATGTGTTATAGCCAGCTGGCTAGGCTTATTATACTTGCTCTAAGCTTACAGGCATGATACACGCTATCCTAGACTACTCTACACATGAAACTGCCACACGAGCGTCCGGGCTGCGCTTGGCTCTTCGCCTCTTCGGGAAGTCGAACAATGATGGAGTACTACTGCAGTGGAGGAGTACTACAGTATGCTTCTGGCCATCTGACACCAATTGAACTGCTGCATGTCCACCGCGTGCGGGAGGGAGAGCGTGTAGCGAAAGCTTCTCCTAGTCCTGCCAGCCACCACGCTCATGGGCGAGGGAGGAATGCAGCTTCATTGACTTAATGCTCCTGCCTTTGCGTGTATAACAGGTGGGCCCGACAGGTGGGAGGTCCACCTGTCATGCAGCCAAAGGCAGGTGCAGTTAAGGCACCGGAGCTTAGTCCGCGAGGGAGAGGGCGTTGTAGTAATCAAACTTCTCAGTCTTGTACGAGTTGACGCGACACATCAAAGCACTGCACTTGATATATTTCAATAATTTGCATTTACCGATGCGTTAATTACAATGCATGCATGCATGCCGTGACTCTCCTTTTGATACTTGCATGTGTTTATTTAATGCACCTTGCCAAATTTAGACTATAAATTTAACTAACCAAATGTTCATGCATGTCAAAAAAATTACATCATTGAAAACTATGTTCAAATACGAATCAAACGATATAATTTTTGTTAACATG
>JAAAWM010011418.1:0-78197 GCA_036873465.1 Thinopyrum obtusiflorum | reverse complement strand
TCTATCGATAGCCTGTCCTACGGTAACGGACACTCGAAGTTGTATCCCGATCGATACAACTAGAACTTGAGATGATAACTGGATTGTATGGCTCTGGGATTGCTTTCTCGCAGGGAGTCGAGAAAGAATCTCAGGCCGAGGTTGATGATACAACTACTACTTTACATTATGTTAATCTGCACTCTTCTAATGCTGCAAGACTGAAGATGCTAGTCTTCGTCAGGACTAGGCTTTCCCCTCCATTCTGGCATTTCTGCAGCCCAGTCCACATATACAGCCTCCTTTTGAAAATGTTGCATATGTAGTGTAGATCCTTGCTTGCTGAGTACTTCGCAGTACTCACGTTTGCTTTTTTTTCTTTTTCCCATATCCGATTGACGCGTCCAGATGACGGAGCCCCGAAGCCAGCTGTTCCCGTTGACGACTACGGTTACTACTACTACCCTGCTGGAGGTTACTTCTACGAGGAGCCGACAGACGACCAGGAGTAGGATTGGAGGGTCCAGGGCAGGAGGCCCACGCCTTTCGATCGTAGTTTTTATTTTACCCCGCCTTCTAAAGGCCTATCTCTCTGTAACTCTGTAACATATCTGTACCCAGATATCTAACGCTTCCGCTGATGCTTGTTGTCATCAAGCTTTGTATTCGAGCCCTCGAGGCCCTGGCTTGTAATAAATGCTTGTATGACTTTGTTTATGTTTTAGAGTTGTGTTGTGATATCTTTAAGTGAGTCCTTAGGCTTGATCGTGTGCATTGCGTGTATGATTAGCGTACGATTAAGCCGGGGCGTCACAGTGAACACCTAGCCGCAAGAATCAATAAAAAACAAGTGCTAAGCTTCATTTTCAGATCAGTGAATAAACCAAAAAAGAGACCTTTATCGTTCGACGATGCACTATGCTCCGCTTCAACAAATGAGAGTTTTCGGTGGAACCGGTGAACCACGCGAGTTGGTTAGATGCGTGGGGCAGAGGGCTCATAGTACCTGATTGCTCCGCTATGCAGTGGAAGGGAAGGAGCATGAGGGAGCCGACCGAAGGGACTTTACTTATCCGAATCAAACATTAGCGGCTTAAGCTAAGCCTATCACGAGCTGTGTTGCTGCTTGATCGACGAGGAGGAAGATCTCAAAGTATGGGGCAAAGGATGTAGCGCTTTGACCTTGCTTTGTCCCCCGGGATCCACCACAGGATGGGTTTGAGAGCCGTGTGATGGGTGACTATCGAGCATGGTTCAGAGAGCACGTGTATGTAGTCTGCGCTGGTGAATGGAAGCCCCCACCACAAATAAGAAGTGGCTCATCCCACGGCTCTATCACCATTGACTCTATTTATTATTATGGTAAATAATTGTATCAAGATGTCAATCTTAGACCTCATTTTAGTTCGATATGTCCACCTACGAAACTCGCCTTTGGCTTTCGTCTCGGTAGGTGTATTATTCTACATTTTCCCAAAAGGACATTCATTCATTTCTTTCTTCCCGGACGATCACCGTGACTAAAATGAAAACAAGACAAGAAATCAAGACCCATACTATAGGAAAAGGGTTGGTGGCCGACATTTGGGAAATTCAGGCCGATCGGGTGTCTTCATTCAAGCGAGGGTACAAAGGAAGAATGAAATGAAGTGAGAGGCCGAGGTGCAGGGAAAAGAGTTGAGTCGATCGACCGGGAGAAGCAAAATGAAATCCGGATTTGGCCGAAAAAGATGCAACATTATGGATACCATGACCGATCACCATCGAGAAAGAAGAATTTTTAGAAATCACTTCGAGTGAGCGAGGCCTTCAAGCATCCTCAATATCTTGGGATTGTAAATGACATACCTCTTATGGGAAATGCCGCTTCCTTACTAAAAAGGAATAGAATCAAGTTATTTTTACCAAAGAAGTCCCGCTCTGACGGCCCGACGAGTCATCTACTAAAAAGGACCCTCCTTGAATTATTCGGTCATGCAATACTTTTTAAATACTAAGAATAAAATGCATTTCGACCCCGTCCTAGTTCTCAATCATTTCGTGGCACCGGGTGTGGCTGAACCATCTATGATGGGGGGAGCGAAGGGAGGAAGCTTAGATAAGAGAATACACTCTCACATCGCCTTTTTTTAGAAAGCTCTACCAGCAATAAAAAATGTTTGGCCTGAGCCAAAAAGAGGTTGATCCACTTCATTCGCCAAGCGAATGATCTTCGCTTTGCGGAAACAACAAGAACCACCATACCACTCTTTCCTTTCTTCAGTGCTATCTTCGTTTTTCCCAGGGATGGGGTTGGGGTGCATAATAACCCTTTTTTTTAGTATGCCTGGGAACAACTCCTAGCTCAATTTAGGATCAAATGTAGGAACCTCATGGGTAAGGATAAGGTAATGGAATTGATGGAGAAATTCATAGACCTAGGTAGGATAGGCAAATTGATAAAGGGAGTAGAGATGATGATAGGGATCATACTGAGAAAGAGGATAATTCCGTACAGGTACAACTCTTATTTAAACGAAGTGCAAAAAATGCGATCTTTTTTGTCTAATAGAACAAACACTAATACCTTAATTGGGTCAGTAACGATAAAATCTGTTTATCAAAGTGCTTCTCTGATTGCTCAAGACATCTCTTTTCAAATGAGGAACAATCCAATCTCAATTCGTTCCATTTTTAGTCAAATAGTGAAGGATATTCCATTAATAATGCCAAAAGGGGTGGAGGTGATATGTATTTGTTGTTATGGTTGATTAGGGGGTGCGAAAATAGCTAGAACTGAATGCGGAAAATATGGAAAAACATCTTGTAATGTATTTAACCAGAAAAACGATTATGATCCTGCAGAAGTATCTACTCGTAACGGAATTTCAGGTGTCAAAGTGCTATATCCGAAATGTACGAGATATAGTAAATATTTTCAATGCAGATGTAGTAGGGATCGCGAACGGGATGGTACACAACTTAGTTTTGGAAGATATGGCACCAAAAGTTTTAAAGTTGGCCGTCTTTCATATCGAGCCATTGAAACAGCTCATCGGGGTACAATCGGACAATTCCATCGTACTATGAGCGGACAATTCTGAAGAAATTGTAAGATATGGGTAAGAGTTCTTGCAGATCTTCCTATTACGGGGAAACCCGTAGAAGTTCGAATGGGAAGAGGAAAAGGAAATCCGACGGGTTGGATTGCTCGTGTGTCCACGAACAAATCCCATTTGAAAAGGATGATGTGAGTTTGTCAAATGCTCGACAAGCCGCTAGATTAGCGGTGCATAAACCATGTTCATCAACCAAGTTTGTGTGGTGGTCATAACGTAATTGGTTAGTGCGGAAAAACGGGCCAGGACTCAAAAGAATTTGGCAAAGTGTTTGTTCCTGAATGAGGGAAGTGGAAAGACAAAGAAGGATAGAGAGCTCACCTCCTCTTTTTTTGTAATCGCCGAAATTGTACAACGACCCTTCTTGTTCGAGGCATACGACCCTGAGATGTGACGGTGTCACTTTTTCGGCCCGGTAAAGTGACAGTTATATAAATAAGAATAAGAAAGAGAAGCGTGATCTTGTCATGTTGTTAGCAATCAAATTATCCTAAATAGATAGTACGGTTGCATTGTTTCAATTTCTGTTCGTCGGCCTGGGGTTATGAAAGTGTGGGCCCACTTTCTAATATAGAGAGGGTTCCGAATTATAAAAACTAATAAAAAAGTTATTCGTTTCATTGGTAGAACCCGTGCCAATATCATATTGACTCTCTCTCGTCCAATAAGAATTTCTGAGAGTTATTTTATTCAAATTCTCTCCTTTCCAAAGCTCCACAAGGCAGGCAAAAAGAGTAATAGGACAACAAGCAATATTGCATTCATTTATTTTGAGTTCTTTCTTTGTTGAGATGGAAATCGACGTTCTTTTGAAAAGGGCTAGGTAGTTTGCACACAGGCAAAAATTCTTCATGAAAGGTCAAAAATAGACTTTGATTTCATGGGTTTCTTAATGACTAGTTGTTCGTTTGAAGCCTTAAGAAATTGGCAAAGAAAGTGGCACTTTTTTTTCTCCGAATGACCTTATTTCGAGAATCAGCTAATCGACAAATCCGTAGCCCAGGTGATCCGCTGCCTCCCTCTCACCAAAATGGGATGAATCTTCTCATGCAGCTTTTTTATTATTCAGGGCGCAGCGAAGCCAATTTCCATCAAGGCAAGGGGGTAAATAAGGGGGAAGAGGAGTTGTCACGATAGAAAAGAGAAATGACAAAAAGGAACCAATGATTCTCTCTTCTTAAACAACCTATATACTCCACACTTAACCAGCATTTGATAGATTATCCAACCCCGAGCAATCTTAGTTATTGTTGGGGGCTCGGTTCGTTAGCAGGTATTTGTTTAGTCATTCATATAGTGACTGGCTTTTTTTAGCTATGCATCACACACCTCATGTGGATTTAGCTTTCAATATTGTAGAACACATTATGAGAGATGTTGAAGGGGGCTGGTTTCTCTGTTATATGCATGCTAATGGGGCAAGTATGTTTCTCATTGTGGTTCACCATCATATTTTTCGTGGTCTATATGATGTGAGTTATACCTGGCAAAGCGGGAGGTGTAGCCGCAATAGCACCAGTTGTTATATCTCTCTTGGCTTTACCTTTTTTTTAAAGAAATGTATATGCCTAGTTCAAGTTTTTGAGCAATTCACCAAGGAATATTTTGGTTGCTTTTGGCGGATTTCTTACTACTAGGTTGGATCGTTTGTCAACTTAAGGAGGCACCATTTGTTTACTATTGGACAAATTCTTTCTGTCTTTTTCTTCTTGCTCTTTGCCATAACACCCATTCCGGGACGAATTGGAAGAGGAATTCTAAAAATATTACACGGATGAGACTCATCACACCGGATCAGTCCCTTAGATGGATGAGACTGATCACTCCTGATCGGTGATCAATTCTGGCACAATGAATTTCTGAGTTATTTTACACAATGAATTTACAAGCAGATGAGTTTGCAATGGTAGACCTATCTCCTGAAAAGAGTTCAGTAAATAAGGGAACGAAGCGACAGATAACGTCCCCTTGGGGAGGAGTCTTTTTCTGTCTTGAGGGTTTTATTTGAAATCCAAATTGAAATGTCTCAACTTGATAAATTGACTTATTTCTCACAATTCTTTTGGCTATGCCTTCTCCTCTTTACTTTTTATGTTCTCTTATTTAATAACAATAATGGAATACTTGGAATTAGTTGAATTCTCAAACTATGGAACCAACTGCTTTCGCACCTTGTGATGGGAAAGAGCTCATCTTTTGAATCTAGAAGGTCATTTAATCAGTTACAGGTTATAATGATATGAATTTCCATTAATTAAAGATAGCTGATGTTGCTCTCAAAAGAAAAATGGAAGAAGAAGATGCTAAAACCAAAATCTCAAAAAGGAAGAGACTTCGCTCTAGTTTGCATCTTAGTTATTGCGATGATGTTCGACCAAATGGAGATTCTAAATCTGTAAGCTTATGTGGGGCAGCCATCGATCAAAGCACAAAAAACAAAATGTTGGGAGCAGGCACTACACCAGATTTGCTAATGAGCTTCATTCAACATCGGCTACATCTACAAGAAATGACTACGGGTGTTCCTCCCAATGATTCGCTATAATATCGCAGACTCGTCGCCTGAACGTCGGCACATGCCATCCGCTCCCCCTGCGTGCCTATGCTATTTTGTTGGCATATGTTCCATCGTGTGTCTACCCCCGCATTCTATAGGAGGCGTAGGATACAAGTGTCCTACTCGGACATGACTCTTTATCCTATCTACACACCGTACGACTTCAAGTGCAACTGTAACGCAACTCATACAAAATATTTTACACAATCTCCGACAACCAAAAGCTGGAGAGGACCTCCCATGCCTGCTCCTCTCCTTGAGTTAGCTACACCAGCCGCCTCCCAACCCCTTGCCATTCTTGAGCACGCCATGCTCTGATCTTTCACTCAGCAGCTCGAATAGCGGCTGGTACTTTACTTGCGATGTTGCTTCAACTTTAGGCCCAATAATACCAACGAGGATATTCACTCCTCTTCCTTCTTGACGGCTTTGTACATGCCCATACACCAGTGGTCGAAGTCGGGGAGTAGGTCAGGAGAGTAGGCCACCAGGTAGGCGCAATACCGCTCGACGTCTTCATCCATGGTTGCATAGTCCGTAACGGCCGAAGCGCCATCTCAGGCCATTCAAACAAGCCCGGTGGACCACAACTGCATGCAACTAATCTCGGGCATACGCTAGAGGCGGATCTGAGCCGGCGATCCGGAGTAATCTAGTACTGGCACGACCATTTCCCTAGTTTGATATGCTAAGCCTCTACCGTCCGCCTCAAGCTTCTACACTGTCGTGGTCCCGTTGCCTGATGCTCAAGGTCCCGCGCTGATAACCCCCAAGTGCAGAGAATTGTTGTAGCACTTTTCAAAGTGGATGTGGAAACATATGAGTGTCGATACCCCGTAGGAGCTAAAGGTTGGTTTCCTATTCTCTCAAGTTATGTATGCCACTTACACAACTATCTATGCACTTTATGTTTACTTTACCTATACTCTCTATAACTAAGATAAATAGAAAGTATAGTAACTAAAGTACTTAGCAAGATAATAATAAAAGTTAAGTGCTGCAATTAATTAATTTGCAAAAAAAAGAGCTTGAGAAAGTGTTTGTCAAGATGGTGGTGAAATTGTCCCTAGGTAATTGATAAGATAATATAATCAGTACACATGCATGTTACATGCCGGAGAGATCTGTGCTTACACGCTACAATCGCCGTGCCTCACATGTACTTATAATTGAATTCTTAGCAAGCATCTGCAACTACTAAGAATAATTAAGGTAAAAACCCAACCATAGCCTTATCCTCTAGGGCTCCTCTCGAATCCCCTATGCTATAACTCATACACATTTGGCACAGTCACATTCTGTCACTCCTACTATATTAGCACAAAAGGACATCACCATAACAATTCATACCAATCATACTAGATTACCGATGCCAAATGACAAAAGAAAACTACTCAGACATAAAGCAGATGCAACAAATTATAGGATAATAATTTATTGAATCAAACATCACATCTTAGTAGGGGATTACAAAGGTTTGTTGATGGATGAACCACTGTATAGAGGAAGAAGAGGGTGGTGAAGTCGTTGGAGGCGATGCCGGTGATGAAGGTTCTCCCAGCGGCGTTTCGGCACTGCCGAAAAAGAGGAGGAGAGAGAGCCCCTCCCCCCATCCTCCTTCTTCCCCTTAGGTGGGAGAAGCGTTTCCGCTCTGATTTTTGGTGACCATGGCTGTGGAGGATGAGAGCCTCTCCCGAGATTGGATCTGACTTTCGAAGGAGTTGTTCCTAGATGTTGAAATCTGAGTATCGTCAGATCTGTAACTCTGAAAAATCTGAAATTTAAGGGTAGTTCTAAAACTTCGGGGTCAAACTTGAGGCAAGAGGAGGGTCCATAAGCCTTCTAGAATGCCCAAGCACCCACCCAAGGCGCCCTCATGGATTTGGGAGCCAACACAAGGCGTCTACGGCCCCAATGAGCCCTCCTGGCCCAAGTCCAGGTCCTCTGGGTCCTCCCCGGCATAATATTCACTTCTGTAATTTTTGGGATTTTTCTTGATAGCGTAGGTATTTTATTTTTCTGAAATACAAAAAAAGGAACTAACATTGGGTACTGAATTAAATAGGTTAGCTCCAAATAAACTTCAAAAACTTTGCATAAATGATAAGACAATGACATGAAACATACAAAAAATATTGATATGTTAGAGAAGTATCAGCATCCCGAAGCTTAATCTATGCTCATCCTCAAGCATGCAGATGATAAAAGAAATAATTTTTGCAGTTGAATGCCACCATGACTAAAACATGATCATTAAACACAATTCTCTTATGAACCTAAACAGCAAGTAAATAAATATAGATAACAACTTACTAGCTATTTGAATGCATATAGATCAATTTTCTAATATCCTTCAACAATCAAGTGCACTGAGTAGGGAACTAAGCTTGTTATTGAACTTAATTTGAGAATAGTTTCAACCAGCAAGTAAGCAACGGAATAAACACAAACAACACGCACATGTGACACATAATTTAACGTCGAAAAACCTCCTCAACTTGAGGAGTAAAAAACCGCGGCTACGGACCGACCGGCCCACACAACTTCACTACGAGAATGATAAAGTCTTCTCTTGAACCTCTACAGATTTACAACACACTCTCCACGTTGTCGACCGACAACAGCAACAACAACCACAAAGAGGCAAGATTTCAGCAAAGCAGAGTTTACACAACTTTTGTCCCCTTGTATTTTGCCAACTACTCTGAGACCGCTAAATCAAACAGCACGAATTTTGGCAAGCAAGTAGACACACGAGTTCTTCAAAAAACCTCAAAATTTTAGCTCAATCGGACACCATTTTCCTACCCAATCTGTTCGTCTCCTAAAATTACTCTACGCTGAAACGGCAGCAACTGATTCAAATTGAAATACTGAAAGTAAGGACAACACACCTCCACGTGGAGGGACTTGGTCCAACAAAATCAAACGGGTAGCTCTTTGATCCTGGCCCGCAAAAAACCATTATTATATATGAACAGGAAGAGAGATTCCTGGAATCCTGTTGGGAACTTACGTTCTCTATTTCATTTACTCCTATTAAGCAGTAGAAGACCAGCGGAGGGAAGACGCTTCTCGATTGGCCTCCTCGGAACTGTAGCTGGGCAAAGTGACGCCTACATGAGGTTAGCCGTTGATCCGAAGAGTTGCTCGCTCTTATCAACATCTGGTTTCCTTTGTTTTCTTTCGGCCTCTATGTGGAAAGAAAGGAATGTTTGTGCGCAAGGTGAGCCACTCTGCTTGTCCGACGAGGCCGAGGCGCCAAAAATAAGCTCGTACGTGCGTGCGTCTCCTCCGATCGATGGCGGGAGAGCCGGCGCCGGCGGGCGAGTGGCTGGAGGAGCGCGGCGTGCATGCCGTGTACCACCCCAGGCTGGTCGCCGGCGTCATCTCGGGCGCGCTCACCTGCCTCTTCGCTCTCGGTAATTAATGATTAATCTATCGTCGGTCAATTCTTGCTGGGCACACTTGGTCATGCATGTGTTTTGAATTTTGATGGATGCTTTGAAGCTGGAGCATCAACCGGAGCAGTCACCGGCGCGCTGGCGGGCATCGCCTCCGATAGCAGCGTTCTCCTGGGAGTTAGATTTGGAGCCATCGTCGGGGCCGTCCTCTCCATCGTGCTTCTCGAGGCGTCTCGCGCGTACCGGCGCTCGAACCAGCCCGGCACATCGTCCATCTCCATGGTTAGTAAAAGCTTCTTCTGCTTGTGCCCGTGTTGCCAGTTGTCAGAATTCAGATTATGTGTCGTGGCAAGCAGCGTTTTACTTTTGGTTCCCGAGCACAGCAGCGAACACTCTCTGTGTGTGTGTGTGTGTGTGTTTTTTTTTTTAATGGAACTTAAACTGGCTCAGCCAAAACGCTGGCCGTACGAACGAGTACATCATCAGGCAGGTCCTCCGGCCACAGCTGGGAGGTCGCCTGTCGAGTGGCACCAAAGGCCGCAATAGCATGCGCTAGATTATTACAAGCCCTGGGGGCAAATGAAAAGGAGCAAGCATTAAAATTTAGGCGAGCAGTCTTTTTTCTTTTCTTTAGAAGAGAAGAGAGAATACTGTGTTGCGGTTGGGAGAGGCTTTTCAAAGAGTACACATTATAGTATTCAGTTTCAGGCCTGCGATTGCCCGAAACCAATAGAGACTTGCGAGCAGCTGCTTGGTACAGAAGCCACCGTCCGTTTCAGATCAATCAAGACGCGCTGTCCCTGTCAGGCCGTTTGGTAGCTGTTGGGCGCGGGCCCTCCACGTTGGTTGTCACGTGGGCGAGGGGGGATGGGGTGGGGCCTGTAAAAAAATAGACGCTCAGGACAAGAAACGACCTAACTGACAAAAGAACCATCATCATAAGAGACACAAGTAGATGTGGAGTATCGTCGACGATCTTCCAGCGGCTGGATGCGCACGTACACCGATCAGTTCGATTCGATCTGGCCGGAAAACACACGAACACACCCACACGGCCGGAGATGAAGCTAGCTATATTCTTCGGTACATAACAAATTTTCAGTGCCGGTGACGGTCACTGACCCGTCGACGAGAACGACGACTACCGAATGGGACGGAGACGACCAATCGGCTTTCCCTATGGCACCAGCGACAATGGAGAGGCCAGTTCCGAAGGCGCAGCAAGGACATGGCATCAGCGGGAGGATCTGGACATCAGGACAACAGAACCTGATCGGAAATGTGTGTTGTTTATTTCGGTCCAGATTGCGTAGCTCACAACGGTCCTTGACGTGCATCGGTCTCCGCAGCTAGATGAAAAGTAACACCGCATTCAACCTGTGTGTACAGAATTGGGCCATGCAGCCTCTGCAAAAAAGCCAGGAATAATTAATGCCTATACCGAAAGAAATACAAAGGCTGCTCCGAATCTCAGGGCCTTTTTGATTCCAAAAAATATTCATATGATTTTTGGAGTTTCTCCTACGTTGGTCGTTTGATTCGTAGGATTGTTTCCTATAGGAATTTTTCCTAAGGACATTCCATAGGAAATCTAGCATCCACTCCAACCTTTTGTAAAAAATCCTTTGTTTTTCCAATGATGCAATCAAACACTCAAATCCTGTAGGATTCGAATGTGCATTACATTTCATTCCTGTGTTTTTTGGTATGTTGTTCAGGCAGATTTCATAGAGCAGCTCCTTCATGCCCGGTTTGTGCAACAGCGGATTCGAGCTTCAGCACATACATCATACCGTAGGCAGGTCAGTTAAATATTATGTACCATCGATTTGGCATCATACCATTGATAAACATTGTCAGGAAAACTACATAATGGCGACCATTCGTTCATGACAATGTTTGGTACCATACTAATGGTGATGTATATGAATGTCGCATGTCAAGTGTATTCATTTGGTGAAAGAATTAAATTAGATTGAATGGCCAGTAATGCAAAAAGGAAGATATTGGACTCACGATTAATAGGGGTCCCGTCCCCTCATGTGTCGCTGATGCATTTGTACTCAATTTTAGATTATTATTTGCGTCAACAGGTCAGCATATCAGACTTTGGTCACGGTGATGTGTATGACATCTTCGGAGACATTTCGTCGAGAGGGCTATCGCGCGAGTCACTGAAGAAATTACCACACTATGTGGTAACTGATCAGGTCCAGGGCACATTTGGTGAAAATCTGCCTTGCACTATCTGTCTACAGGTACAATTATCACTTTATCAAAATAGACTTCATTTTGTCAGAAAACGTCTCTCTTGCATAATTTGCACTTGCACTGCTACCTAATAGGTTATCACCGGCGGGTCAAAAGCCCTTTCAATGGTGGTTTTGCCCACCCGCCTGTCCATGATGTCTCGCCCATCTCAAACGGGTGGAAAGACCCGCCAGTGATAGCTATCTTCACAGTTGGGTTCACAATTATCACCCGCTGGTGATCACTGCCATCACAGAGGCGATCACACACCTGCCTGTGATGTGCTTCACGAGGCACAGAAAAAAAGTAGCTCCCTCGCGTGGTCGGCTAGACGGCGAGCTCACAGTACCAAAACAACAGCAAATAACAGAATTAAGCGTATCAACAATCAATGTATTTATTCGTACAACAGCTAGCATTGTCACATACACGATTATCAACACACACCTTTTTTGGGTCCCAAGAATTGAAGTCGATTCATTCAATTAGATTCAAAATCCAATTCTGGCAGGATTTGAGTTTGATTCTAGAAGGTTCCAATTCCAATATTTGTATTTGGATGTCACATGGAAATGGGAGTTATTCAGGCAATGAAATTTGTCTGTTTATAATTTGAAAATTGTGTTCACACATAAAATTTGCTCAAATCTACTGCAATTTGACCAACATTGTTCACGTGCGGATGAGCTAGTTCGATCTTATCGGTACATCAAATAGTGCAAGTATGTCCCGCACAAGCTTTCGTAAAACTTCGGTATTTAAATTTTATCCTCGCCTTCACACTATAAATTTTCTATGGAATCTTCTATATCTAAATAGCTAGTCCCCACTACTAGATTCCTCTGCACACGCATGCTTCCACGTCATCTCAATTATTGATAGCCGTCCGATCGAAATTGTGTGTCATAAGCAAGCCATGCATATACTCATAAGTTAGACTTTTTGCATTAATCTATACATGCAAAGAATGACACCTCATCAAGTCATGCATGTTTTTTTTCTCCGTGGGAATCAAGTCATGCCTATCAATCACAAGTTTATTCTTTTTCGTTAATTTTTGTGTGGTTGTAGATGGTATATGTATTGGAATCTTGAAGCAAAAAGATATAATTCATGCTTCACATTTTTGTTAAAAGATGGGATCGCGTTAAGTTCACATACTTAGTAAGTTCTATTGTTTTTAAAATGTAAACCAAGAACACTGCTACATTTGTTTTCCCATTACTTTTAGTTGTGTTTAAGCACCTATGTATGCATTTGTTTTAGCAACGTTTCTGCGGCAATGCGCGGGGCATCTTCTAGTTATTTAAAATTTGATGGGTGTTGACCACATGCCAGGGAGCAACTTTGAGCTTCATGGCGAATCAATTCTTGCAAGTGGGTGCCACATACTTGTATAGGTGGCTTTCGTAAAACTTTGGTATTTAAATTTTCAACCTCGTGTTCGCACCATAATTTTTTTACATAATAATCTGAATTTTTTGGAGATGACTTGATGTATAGAGGCGTAACTTTGTGCATTTTGACAGGTCCAGTTGTGCAGGTAGACCCCACTGCTGTGTGAGACACATGAATTCTATTTGATTCTTGCTGATAGTAAATAATTGGTTTACTCATATTCTAAACTCACTGGAATCGGATTAAATCTAAAAATACATATGATTTATTGTGTTTGATTATTGCATAGTTGTAAAATATTTATTAAATATAAAATAACATAATAGAATGGAAATTCTCATGCATGTTTGCATGTTGAGGTGGTTTTTTTTTCCTATGCATGGTTGCATGTTGAGGTGGGTCTTTTCTCATGCATGTTGCATGCTGAGGTGGCATACTTGCATGTTGAGAGAAATAGCTTAGTGGGGGACTAGCTATCTGGATGTAGAAGATTATCAACACTCAGAATTTTGTTGATACAACAGCTAGCATTGCACATTTTTTCTTCTAAAGTTAGTATCCTATACAATAGGAAGTTCACATGTAGTAGTAATTCAATTAGCTGTAATAAATCAACAAACTTAAACCTTAGCACAACCAGGGACGAAGGCCTGCAACATCCTCATCCCCCCACCCCAGCAATAGAAAACAAAGCTAGTCTACCTGCATAACCCACAAACACACAAGACACTACTGGAATCGAGTACTTTGCCGAGTGCCGGGGCAAAATGCTCGGCATAGCATTTGCCGAGTGTTACACTCGCCAAATGACACTAGGATAAACACTCGCCAAACGACACTAGGATAAATAGAATTAAGCGGGTTAATTAATTACCAGGAGTTCCTTGACTTGCATCATTTTCTCGTCCAAGACCTATTCCCCAGTCTCTTTATCATGTTAGTACCGGCCCCTGATGTAAATATTTTCTCGCGGATCTTGGAATTCTTGGAAGGAGTTTGGTGTGGCCACGGCAACAAACTTCGGGTCCTGCTTGTCCCACTTTGGCTTCTTCCCTGGGTAACCACGGCTTCCGATGGTCTGGTTACCTACATTCCTTGCCCGCATCTCCTTACCCCATTTTTCCTTCTCCTTCACTTGAGGGTTCTCGCCGTGTTGCTTGAACCGGTTCCAGCCCTCCTCAGAAACTGAAGGCCACATTGTTATGATCTCGGTTTCGTAATCTTTCTTAGGGTATTACTATAATGTTGTGCGGCCTTCCTGGGACTAAAAGGTAGACCCGCCTAACCCACTCGATTGAAGACAATCCTGTTGGTGCCAAGCTTGTTTTGGCACCTAGTCTTCTGCTGCTTTTTCGGTTGTCCATCCTGGTACCCCTGACCGGTCCCTTCGTCGCGATCGATCGCTTCTTCAGGACAGGTACCGGTGCCGGACTCATCATGATCAGTTGATGTGTAGTCCTGCGCTTCCGTATACGTGCCCAAAGTGTTGATACCTTCATTACACGATGACGGTTTTAAGGTTTCGTCACCCGTATGTGTCGTCCGGAAGAAGAGGTCGTGGCGGGGTCGTTTCTGGCCATATTCGAACTAAATGGTAAATTGTTAGATAAATGAATTGAGCTACACAAATTGTAACTACATATAAAAATGGTATCGAATTACTAAAAAAATATCTATAAAATCTATAGAATTACTAATGTTTTTCTATAAAAGCTAAAAATATATAAAATTCATTAAAAAATTGTCATGACCTTTGCTAAAAATGGTACAATTTGATTGCCAGAAATTTGATGAAACATTGATGAATCAACATTTCATCAAAACATTAGTACTCATGTATATTCCTTGAAAAATAAAACACACATCGCGAACTTTATCGTGAGCAACAAAACTTTATCGTGAGCAACAAAATGTTGCCTCGGCTCGATGGCCGTCACCACAATACACATATCACAATTATTTCTTTAGCTCGATGGCCCGTATATGACATACACACATAAGCATGGATACATACATGGACATAGGCACAATTAACAATAAAAAACAAAACAAAATTTACAACATGAATATAGGCATACACTTCTCTCTTTTCAAAACATGAACATATGCATACACTTGTTTCTTTTTAAACATAGGCTAAATTTCATGAACATAGGCTTCACAAATTAACTAGATTCAAACAAATTATAAAAACAGAAATTAAAATGGAGGAGGGGAGGATTACCTTGGCAAGGGAATGGCGCTGCCGAGCGGGCGCCTGAAGGAATTGGGACTTGGGAATTAAAGTGGAGGAGTGGAGGCTGCGATGGTGGATGAGGTCACCGAGGAGGCAGGGCATCAGTGCCCAACGGAGTTAGGAAGTGGCGGGAGAAGGGGCGGCGACCGGCGGGAGAGATGGCCGGGTGGCAGGGGACTTGCCACGGGGGGGACGGGCGCGACAAGGTGGTGGCGAGCCAGGTGACGCTAGAGAGGGGTGGGGCGAGGCGGCCAGGGGCGGCGTCCGACGGCGCAGGAGGCGAGCGGGCGCGTGAAGGAATTGGGACTTGGGAATTATATGGGTGAAGTTACTAGTGGCGTTCGGGCTATCACGCACGCCACTAGTAACCTACTATCAGTGGCGTGTGGTCAAGCGCGCACGCCACTAGTAACCTATTCTCAGGGGAGTGCCCCTCAGCCCACACGCCACTGCAACTTTTTTGGGTTTTAGGGTATTTAGTTTTTTTTGGGGTTTCTAAGTTAGGATTATGTTCCAAAATTTTGATACAATTAATATACATCATTTATATTTTCATGTAAAATTTTGTCTTTTTGTGGGTTAGCTTGCTATTTTTAGGGCATTAAATGTGTTTCTTGGTATTTAACGGATATAATTCAAATTTGAACTACAAGTATATTAAAAATACCAACAAATTGGTAGAAAAATCATATTTAAGTTTGTGAGTATATATTTAGGTGTCGTGGAAAAAAATATTGGAAAATTCAAAAACTAACTTGAAGTAAATGATTTTTGATTTTTTTTTTGTTAATGTGGTCTAAAAATATGAAAATTTGCATGGTGTCATTATATGACCTCTAGAAATGTGGTTAAACTTTGAGAGAGTTACAAAAAAAATTTGATATAAGTTGCTTAGAAACCGAAGGATATCCGGGGAAGAATCGTAGTTCGAAGGGAAAGTGTGAAGTTTGAGAGAGAGCTGATAGTTTTGTTCTTCGTTTGACCTTTTAAGTTTTTACACATTGAATATACACCATTTAATGTTCCATGTAAAATTTTGGGATATTTAGGGTTAGTTTGCTATTTTCAGGCAATTAAGTGTATTTTCTTATTAGTGGCGTGCCCCATAGTACACACACCACTAATGTCCCTATTGGTGGCGTTCCCCATAGTACACATGCCACTGATGACCCTATTAGTGGTGTGTGGGAGCTACACCCGCGCCATTGGTAATATTTAGGATATTTAGGCTATTTTTAGGATTTTAGGGTTAGTATTATGTTACAATTTTTTTATACATTGAGTATAGATCATTTAAAGTTTCATGTAAAAAGTTGGCCTTTTTAAGGATAGTTTTCTATTTGTAGGGCATTAAAGCAATTTCCATGTATTTGAATTTAAAATAACATATTAATGAAGTTTCGATACAACTTGAGATAACATCAATAGTAATATCATAGAAGAGATACAACTTGATATTACATCAATGGTTAAGTGCAAATACAAAAGAGATACAATAATATGATAAATTGCCCCTGCTAGCTAGCCATTTTGTCAGTGTTTGACAATCTTCTCAATGGTCATCTTGTTCTTCTTGTTCATCCTTAGACTCGCGTCCTGACTCTGTATTTTGAAGGGACTGCCTATCTTAGGTAATGTAATTTTGGTCCTTCTGTTGGATCTCTGAATTGGTCAAAGTCCATTCTTTACCATCGTCCTCTTTCGCCGGTTCTTTGAATTGGCCAAAGTCTTCCTCGTTAGCGACTCCATCCATTCCAACGATGCTCCTTTTGCCTCTCCTCATGACAACATAGCTCGAATTTGTCGGGTCGGTTATGTAGAAGTATTGGGTCGCGTCCTTAGCTAATACCCATCGCTCATTTTGGGCGGTGATTGCTCACACATTTCCTCGCGTTGTAGGCTTTGCTGGGGATATAACCATAGTAGTGAAATAATGGTCTTCAAATTTGATACTATTCGCCCATTTGAGAAGGAACATTGGGATCTTGGCCTCCCACGAGTAGTCAAGTTCCCAGATCTCTTCGAGGCTACAGTAGTATCTTTCCTTTACATTACTGGTCAAGGCCACCATCATCACCCTCGAGTTTTGCTAAATACTATCATGGTCTTTGGCCTTTGTATAGAATGTGTATCCATTGATATCATATGCTTGATAAGTCAAGAGATTGCATCTGGGGCCTTGTGCCAAGGAGAAGATGTTCTTCTCTGTCATCACTCCCTGGCAATGGCTTCTCCTGAATGTGCTTTTGAACCAACCAATGAAGGTGGAGTTGTGCTCTCTCATGATTTGGTCCTCAGTCTTCGGTTTGCCCATGGTCATCATACTTTTTTCTTAATGTGTTGATGTGCTTGTTCGCCCAAGGGGAGAGCACTTCTAGGTGTTGTAATGCTATTGTGTGCGCTCTGGTGTAGTCATCGTGTCGGTTCGGTGCACCAAAGTCCACATGCAAATCCCTCTTCCCTTCTTTGTGACCTACGCCTTTGAGCCTGCCAACAGGCTTATTAACGGGCAAACCAATAGGTTTATTGACTTAAATGTAATCCATGCAAAATGTGATACACTCCTCAGCCAGAAAGCCATGGATGATGCTTCCAATAGGATGGGACCTGTTATGAAGGTATCGCTTGATGTTCCCATTCATCCTTTCAAATGGGAACATGTTGTGCATGTATACCGGTCCTAGGTCGACGATATATGCGACAACATAGATAAATAGGTGTACCATGACATCAAAGAATGCAGGCGGGAAGTAGATCTCAAGCTCACATAGTATGACAATGATCTCTTCCTGTAGCATGTCGCAACACCTTTTACTAATCGATTTCTGAGAGGTAACCTTAATTTTTTTACAAAGGTCAAGAAGTGTGTCACGGATGTAATTATCCATTATCCCTCTGAGTATAACCATATGTGTCATCATCACGTGACAGTCATGAGACTTCATCCCGGACACCTTGTGTTTCTTCACGTCTAGACATCTGCATATGTTCCCCAAGTACCCAAAACTAACTTTGATACCTTTGGGGCACTTGAAAACTTGATCGAGCTCATTCATATTTAGAGTGTAGCAATCGGGGGGCATAAATCATAGCATTTTGTAACATTATGGCGCATAACTATCTCCTTCACATATGCCCATAGCTCCTCCGATATATTGAGGTCTTTCAATTATTGTCTTGACTTCGACCTATCTTTTGTCTTGTCCGGCATGTTGACCAAGACACCAAGAAAACTCTTGCAGACATTCTTCGTGATATGCATGACATCAATACAATGAGGCATATCGAGGAGTGGCCAGTAAGGCAAACCCCCAAAAAATAGACTTCCTTTTCCATACTCTTAACAATAGCTCAGGGGCCTTCCGATTCTTTCCTGGCTTAGGGTGCTCTTTCCAAGAGTTCAACATCCGATAGATTTCTTCTTCGTTCCTCTTACGTGGCTTTACTCGGGCATTAGTTGCACCATCGAATAGAACTGGATAGTGTCTCCACTCGTCAAGCCATCTTCAGTACCCTATGTACATGATTTCATGAGAGGTGCCATGCTTTAGACCAAGATAAGTTGTATCATCCATACACTTAACACATCCGTAGTGTATGTGGCACACCTGGCCGGAGACATATCCGTAACCAAGATAGTCTTGCATAGCCATGATCATAGTCTTGCACCACCATGATCGACGCATCTCTCATAGGGAAATAGTCTCCTTTGTTGCATCCCAGGTATGGACCCCCTCATCAGCCCATAATGTGTCTAACTCCTCCTTAAATAGCTAGATATACAAGTAAATATCATTCCCCGGTTGTGACAACCCTTGAATTAGCATAACCATTTGTAGATACTTCTGCTTCATGCAGAGCCAAGGGAAGAGGTTGTAGAACCCTACAAACATGGGCCAGGTGTTGTGTGTGCTGCTTCGGTTGCCAAAAGTATTGAGTCCGTCTGTACTCACACCCGTACTAAGGTTCCTCACTTCTCCTGTGAAATCGGGCTATTTACAGTCAAGTTCTTACAACTAGCAACCATCTGCAGGGTGTCTCAGCACGCCATCATATTTTTACGCATCTTCCTATGTTTGTACCAACACATGAGCTTTCGATCCTTCTTGTTTTTGTATAGATTCTTCAAACGGGGAATGAAGTACCTGACTTCTTTTTTTAGGGTTCTTTTCCCACTTGTATCGGGGTGTCTTTTACTCTATACACTTTGTTAGGTTCTTGTGCTCATTCCAATAAATGATGCAGTCATTCTTGCACGCGTGGTATATGATAACCTCCAAATTAAGAGGGCACACAACATTCTTGGCCTCATCAATACTACTAGAGAACATGTTCCTCTCTAGTAGAACTTCATGTAGATACTGCAATGTCTTATCGAGGCTTGCGTCCGTGCTTTTGTGTTTTGCCTTGATGTCTAGAAGTTTGAACATGATGTTGAGGTGGGTGTGCTTGGAATCGCAACCATCGTACAATGTACTTTTTTAGTCTTTCTCCAGTTTCACGAACTTGGCAGCCTCTCTAAGAGCCGTTCTTTCATTAGGCATCTTTCTCACAATCATCAGCTCTTGAACATGAGGGTCCCGCAACATGGTGGCCAACATGTCCTAGGTGTCTGCTGCTTCGGTGTCTTCATCATGTCTGACCTTTTGATGTCTGGGCACCTCTTGATGATCCATCCCTTCTTCTCCCGGCTCTTCATTTCCCACCTCTTCATGTGTCAACCTTTCAACATCGGCAACATCCTCATCCTCATCCTCCTCATCATGATTTGCTGATTCCCACAGCCAGGTTATACCTCCGAGCCACGAGAATTTCCGCCAGAATGATCTACCCGATAAAATGTTGAAGTACACGACACCTCCGAGGTATCCATGCGTACTGATCTGGCAGCACTCCATGGAACCAACACGAAAAACTAGAGAAGAAACTAGAGGGAGAAGTAGCCTAGCGGCGTCCGATCTTGATTCAAACTAGACCAAAAGAGAAAAGGGGTGCGAGTAGCAGGGGGTCGGCCAAGGAAGGCTTTTCATGTGTCCTTGGTGCGCCCCCTCCCACCTATATATAGGTGGAAGGGGGCAGGGGGTCAGCCGAACTGGGGGGAGGGGGTGTGTCCCTCCCCTGGTGAGCCTCCTGGCAGTCCTCATCAGCGAGGACTCCTCCCCCGAAATGCCTTGTGCCCTGAGGACCCTATGGTCCATCTGACTTGGGCCCTTGGTGGCTTTCCCCCTAAGGCAGCAGGGAGTAGGCCCACCAGGAACACTCTAGAAGCTTCCATAACCTTTCAGACCCTTCCAGAGGCATCCTTCACCTTCCGGGGCATTACTGGAATCACCGGGACCTCCCGGAACACTTCCTAGACCATCCGAAACACTTTCGAAAGCCCTTCTCTCATTCTCCATTATCTCCTAGTTCTTCTACATACCATTAGTCATTAAGCGTGTCACCCTATAGATTTAAGAATATGTGAACATGTTTGAAACACCTTCCGGTCAATAATTATTAGCGGGATCTGGACACCCATAATAATTCCCACAAATGAACAAAGATAATTATCGAGCGAACCTTTTGTTATCTCATACAATTCTGTTTGCCTCATGATACATTACAAATGCTGAGGTGATACTTTTATGTTATTGTCGTGATCAACACCTTGTTCACTATACCTACTTATCGTCGTTACCGGTTGGTACTCTTTTCTCGTTTTCATATTCTAGTATACCTGTGACTAACAACTTGGTTAGTATTTTTGGCCAGAAGATGCCGGACACCGTATTACCAAGTGGGCCTAGAGTGTATTTCTCCATCACCAAAGGGGCAAATCCTACTCTTGACATATCGAGCAACATGGTATACTTTTTTGGCGTACCCAAGAATCACCTCTATAATCACCTTGTTATTGACTGACGTTTGGCAACCCCAAAGTAACCATCCGGTATCTTGGTAGTAAACGGTAACACTTTATATGAAATTACCAACAACATATTGATGACGTGATCTCACAGTATTTCATAAGTTGGGCCTATCCAACACCATCGTTACCCTAACAATGTGTTCGCATTATTGTCGGCATCCTTGTTACATTAACAATGCCCATGATCAGGAAAACAAGATCATCAACAATACATGAGCTAGTCCAGAGTCCTTTCTACACATGCAACTGGGTTTTCCTCCGAATCTCACAACCAGAGTACTTTTTTGGCGTACCCAAGGAAATAGAATAATAACAACCTTATTATTGCCTCTGGGGCATATTTCCAACACATGACCCTTACATCGACGAACACGTCGGATCCACCCCATAGTAGCTTCATCCACCGAAAGTTATGGATCTCTTTGTTCCGCAACTCTACATCCATAGGGTACCACTACACATAACAAATAGTAATAAGACTGACAATTAGAACAATGACACTACCTTCTAACTAAACGAATCTGTAATATGTGGTAGGTATATTCCTTCGGTGGAATTACTGGCGATGAAGCCTTCATAGGTAACATATAAAGGCGCGCCTCCATTTCTATGAGTTCAACCACCTTGTCCAACCTATCATGCAACCTCTGAAGTTCTATTCATATTTCCCTCGTGTTCCTTTTAGGGTGGCAAAATTTGGGTAAAATCTTACCACATTCGATGAGATGGCTATCTTTCCTCAATAATTCATCTAATGGAACTGCGGGAACCCCCATCTACTTACCCAGCTTGATCTTGATGACACTTCTCAAAATCTCATGAGAAATCAAAGTAGTAAACCCATGAACTTAAGGATCAACAGACATGTTGAGAGAAAAGGGTAGGAGAGGATAACACACCGATGCAACAGAACATACCGGGACGGGCATTTATAGGATGAGGATGGCTGGAGAAAAGGGGGGGAGAGCGGTGGCGGGAGAACTTTGAGAGGAAGAAATTGGTGGGAGAGAAAGAGCATGAGAGAGGGGGGGGGAGAAAGGGCGGAAAAGAGAGGGGAGTGAGAAAGTGGCCGAACAGTGTAGGAAAATGGTGGGAAAGAAAGGCGAAAAAGGGTGGGAAAAGTTTGCCGTGTGCTTTATATCGGGTACTCGGCAAAGAGTGTACATCATTAAAAAAAATGTTTGCTGAGAGTGTCTGTCAGGCGGCACTCAGCAAACGAGGAAGTGTCATCTCCCCTCCATCAACCACGGCGAGCATGGACACGTGTCCAAGCATTTGTCAAGTGCCCGACTCTTTCCTTAGTGTCCTTGTTATGCCGATTGTTTTTCCCCTGCACTCGGTTTAGGAGGGCCTTTGCTAAGTGCCCGACAAAAAGCACTCAAGAAAGAGCCGGGCACTCGACAATCTCGTCGATTCTGGTAGTGACAAAAAAGATAGTGAGCCTACAAGTATGAGATGGTTATCAAAATTGCAACACGAGACAGTTAGCACTTGCTGTCCTGGAAAGCAATTGCTTAGAACCCACATGAATATACAACCTTTGACAACATATATTCAAAATAAGTCATATTAAAATTCAGTCCAAACTTTAGAACTCTAGACAGGGCATTCAACTAAAAGGACTTGCAAGTATACTTTGAAACTCTAGACTAGGATTTTAACTGAAAAGACATGCAAGTACTTACCTAAAGAGTCCCAAAAATTCATCAAAAAATAGTGTATTTTTGAGCCACATCAAATATTATATGACCATTCAAAAGCAGAACTAGAACAAGCTAAGCACCTATTAGTGGTGATATACTACTTCAAACACAATAGAAAGTAAGAGAAACATTGGAATTAAGATCAGGCAGACAAATAGTAACTTAACCCAAAGTTTCAATACCCCTAGGGATAGAATCGTCTAAAAAACATAATCGAACTGAATGAAATATGAGTGATAAATAGAAGGCATAGCCAGGAATGGAGGTGATCTTAGTTGAAGCATAGCAAACATGTATTGTACATTTTAGCATAAAATTCTTTAGCACTGTCTTGAAACCATGTCTTAGTATGATACATGGACGTGTATCTCCTCCTTACAGTAGTATCTGAAGGCGAAGTAGGACATATCATGCAGTTATATTAAAATACACAAATCAGTCTAAAGGCGATACTAAACTAATGATTTTCACACTGACTGTGTCCTCGACTGACTTAACGATGTGGCCAAATGTGAACTCTAGTGTGCTAAGCTTGCTAGTTTCAACACAATCAATCATACAAAATCTAGATGAGTTGTACTGGTGTAACAGACTGCTAGAAAGTTCAATTTTTTATCCTTACTTTCAGATCAAACCTTGAAGTATGTAGGAATACTGACATCACAACAGGCCGGTTATGACCTGTAAGTGGTAGATATGGATCCTGCTTTGAACATATAACTAAATTAATAATAATAATGTTTCATTCATCAATAATAAGACTCGAAGACTAGAGTGGAATGTAACCAAGTTACTCTATGTTGATAGAGAGTGTCCATGGATGCACAATTCCTTTATCAAGTGGAACTTAATTCTAATAACTTGAATTATAAGCTACCTAGCAGACACAAAAACTCACTTAGGATGACCAGAATTTGACCAAGAGGCAAAACCAGTAATTTAGAGTTGGTCAACAGACTTCTTTAAATCCTCAAAAATCTTAAAGGGTTGAAGGAACTATTCTAAGCAAATAATAATAAGTAAACGGATGCCAAGGAAGAGGTAAATATTAAGCAGTGTCACAAAAATAGATGTGACAAAACCATGTATATATTGAATGAAGGTGCATTTCTTGAGGTGAATAGGACAAATGATGGGAGAAAATACTAGCTTAAAGCACATATATTGAAAGGGATGAAGCAGTAGAGCAGTTGGTTGTGACATTATTACATGGGTTCCTCATTTCTTTTCTTTCACTTACATTATAATTTAGATCATTGTTACATGTCTAGATAATTTTTTTTCACATGTCTCAAATAGCATGAGATATTTTGACATTAGAAATTGCAAAGATATGCTTAAATTGCGTCTTGTGACCAAAATTCATTTTAAAAAAGGCCCAAGTATCCAATTTTTCATTGTGCTACAACACTTAGCTTTATGGTTTATTTATTGAATTTAAACACATATTTGTTGATTTGTTTAGGACAAGGCTCGCGTGTCATGGTGTCAAACCCGTTCTTAGTTGATTTTTGCCATTTTAAACATTATATTTTCTTCATGATATTTTTGAATAACCATTTCTAAAATCTTGAGCCTTTCACTGAGCAGAGTACTTACCACTAAGTGGTTGCTACTATTTTCCAGCTGGTTACCAGTGATGATTGATCTGGTACTAAATCTTGGATGAAACACTGTGCTAAGGACTAAGATCAACTAAAAAAAGGACCAAGGTCCGTGGAGCCTTCTGTACTAAAACTCACCTAGGACCAAACGTTTTCTTCATAGAATATTGTGAAACAGCTGACCTCCAGATTTTCTTTCGCATTTTGTTGAAAGAATATTGTGAAATTTATGTTTTGTCATGCATAAGCAATGGTATACTTCTCCATTTGTGTTACAAGTGATAGCTAGCCAGTGTACACTTGAACATTAAATAGCAACACCATGGTTGGATAATGAATGCAGAGAGGTGTAACACCCACCATGTTTATGTCTTCTTTAGAAGAAATTGCAGTTAGCAAGTTCCATACCAGTTTTTTCCTGTTACTGAATGCAATGTGGTTGGTGTTTGCATTGTGAGTTTTTTCATTGTTTTACTTTTCAAGAAAAAACAAGAAAACATTTTTTTGTTTATTCAACCTCAAAAATCATAATAATGTGCTTCTTGATCTTGTAGGATGTGGTAGCTGGTGAGACAGTGAGGAGGTTGCCGAATTGCTCCCATGCTTTTCACCAGCCCTGCGTGGACAAATGGCTCCTTAGCCACGGTTCATGCCCTGTGTGTCGGCAACATGTGTACCGTATATAGGAATACATAGATCTTTTAGGTCGAGTTCTCTATCCTAGAAGGAATTAATTATGTAAATGTATTCTCTTATACAATGGGCAAAGAGAGAGGAGAGAGAGTATACACACACCGTGTACTCCAAGCAAGTGGCTCTGTACATTTGTCATTTTCTCTTACATTCAGCGAAAATGTAGTGTGAAAAAGATTGGTCATCTGCCATAGAATGTATACAAGACATTTTAGAATGTGATTTATGCTGATATGGATGTATCAATGTTGCATTCTGTATATGTGAATGAAATGAATTTTGTATATTTTTTTTATAGGAAAAGAAGACTACTAAAGAATTTTATTCCTTACTAGCAAAACCCCGCACGGCAGCAAGCTGCGTGTCCGAGGGACCATCGGATGCACCGATCTTTGACAATAAAGGGATACTGGCACGTCCGTGTTTAACATGAGTAGCTAGTAGATAGCTCTACGCAGATGGTATGCATTGACCCTGCTTACCCACTTCCAGCAACACCAGCGAATGATGTTCAACGATGATAAGACGCCAGCTAGGAACGACCATGACTGTCTCTTCAAAAACCATTCCACTGACCTCTTTATCTGGTACTGTTAGCATGCATGCATTATCCACCTCGGTTGTTGTCATGGCAGAGAATCACTGCCATGATAAGGTTTTCCCGGCAAAAATGCTGCCACGGCAGCGAAGCCATACAAAATGGCACGACATTTTTGTATGCACTAAACATTACAGATACAATAAACTATAAACCAATAACAAAAAAAATTTGATTCGATTGAGGAGCACACATTACAATTAACTACATTGACTAATTAACCTCAATTGGTATACAGAAAAGGAAAAAATCTCCGTAAAAGGGGCAAAATCCCTAGCCCTTGGTGGAACGGTACACATGCAACTACTTTGGAGCAGCAGACAGGCCATGTTGCTATCGAAGCAAACCACTCAAAGATGCACCAACTATGGTAAGCATGTCTGCAACCCAGGGGTTCCACCGTGATGGGCTTCAGCAAACCTCCAAAGCATATGCTACATATTTGTAGAATCAAAGATGTGGTCTAGAGGAGGGAGGGGGGTGGGATAGACACTTAAAGAACTAAGCACTTTAGTTGGCAAGTTATAAGCTTTATACTACTAGTCTGCTAGAACAACCTAAACCTGCAAGTCTAAGAACTTTTGAATGCGAAAGCAAAACTTGTAAGAAAGTCAAACACAGAGATTTTTTTCCTGAGGGTTGAATTATTGGCGCAACCCTACCCCTCGTTGATGGAGGTTCGGACTCAAAGTCGTAAAGCCACAAAGGCTTTTTCTAGCTTGACCAGAAAGCCCTTCTCCACATAGGATCTAGTCCACATATCCCACCATGGTAACCACTAAGTAAGCCTCACTCGGGACTGACCTTCACGAAGAAGGTGATCATGGGGCTTGAACAAACTCTTGATTCCTTCTCATGTTACTTATAATCGTCTAGGAGGTGCACACCCTCCAAGACTAACAAGCAAAGCAAGGTCACTTGGATGAAATTCCCAACAAGATCTTTAATCAACTCTCCAGAACCCATGGATCATTCTTTCTCTCAAGAACCAAATGATGTTTAGAGCAAAGAGAGGTGAAGCACAAAGCAGAGAGGCTCTCAAGATGGTGTAGGTTCTGCCTTCTGAAATCTCTCTCAAAATTGCTTGAAAATTGTACCCCCCCAAAGGGGGTATCGGGGTATACTTATAGAAAAGGTAGGAATCTGACCATTGGAACAGTAAAACATAACTAGCCCGAAAGTACAGGATCGAAAAACCTGGCCATACCGAACACGTAAAACAAATTCAATCGACTAGGTGGGAAACAAACTTCTCGGAAGTGAACAAGCACCCGGAGGTACCAGATCGTCCAGTGACACCTTTAATAATCCAAATACCCAGAGGTACCGGACTGTCCAATGACACCTTTAAAAATCCAAATACCCAGAGGTACCGGATGAATGTTGCTTGGAGGTGCCGGACAATGAAGTAGCTCATTTCTACTATGAAGGAGAAACTTGCTTGTAAGTACCCTATAAGAAATACTCAGAGGAAACGGGTTCTACAGAGGAGGCCTTAGAAAGATATGATGCATAAATGGCTAAATTCCTGGTCGGTGGTACCGGATAGAATGATCTTGGAGGTACCAGAGGTAATAGAGATGGTCTTGAATGGATCAAAAGATCAGAGGTGCCAGAGAAAGAGCTTGATAGTATTGGCCTAAATTAGAAAATCAGGGTTTGCTCAGCTAGGAAGACTCTCTCCTCACTAGATCGGAAATACCGGATAGAAACTATCCGGAGGTTTCACAAACGTTGAAAACTAGAGGAAATGAGAGTTTGAGTGGAAATATTTGGGATTTGGTTTAGAATATTGAAAATTAGTTCATCCCTAGTTATTTTGCATGTGCCCCTCTTGATATTACTATTGTCCTTAAACTGAATGTGAATATTTGATCCAATAAAAGCCCAGAAAGTACAAACTATAAGCCTTGGGCTACAACCACCTGAAGATGTAAAAAGTAGGGGTCACCATCCAAATTTCCATTATAACAAATGGACTAATACCTGAAATAAACTCGGTAAACACATTAGTCCTCTTAATTGCCTTGTCATTAATCACCTAAACCTATAGGGGGATTAAATGCACTTACAATCTCCCCTTTTTTGGTGATTGATGAGAAAACAATTAAGTATAGCATGGAATGATAAATATGTGAAAGATTAGGTACTTATCATATGATTTGAGCTCCTCCAATTTGCGTGCACTCTTAAGAGTTTGCTTTTGGAATACAAGTGCACATATCACTAGGAAGTGTGAGAGCATCAAGCATATGATACATTCCGTGGAGTGCATTTCTGTGAGCAAGATATGAAACAAAGCATAAACACACACAAAATGCAAAAAAAAATGGTGAACACTAAGATATGAAACATGCATGCAACATATATAACAATGACCATGGCATGGATGCATCTACCAAAAAGTTGCAAGTGTCACCACACACAAAATAATAGAGTTTATGAGACATTACAAAGAGTTCACAAATAAAAACAAGTCATGTAACTCTCAATGACCTGCCATTCCTAGTTCGATGATATACTCTTATTCTCCCCCTTTGTCATCAAGGGCACCAAAAATGGTGAAAAAGGAACTACCAAGAACTAGGAGACATCACTAGAGACTAGACTAGAGCCTCCCATCAAGCTTCATGAGCCACTGGCTGCTGGTGTAGAATCCTTGATAACTTTGGTGGGTGTATGAGATCTTGAGTGAGATGGAGGGGGAGATGTAATCTCTAGAGTTCCATCATTTGAAGAATGTGAGCTTGAGCACCTTGGACTATTCTCCCTCTTCTTGTTCTTCTCCATCTTCTTCTTCTTCCTGGGATGCTTCTTCTTCACTATCATCATCCTTTGCATCATCATCATTATCGTGTTCTTCTTCTGAGCTTTGAACAACCCAGGCTTCTTCTGATGCTGTTTCTAGCTCCCCCTTAGTGCTTTCTCTCCCACTACTGCAGGAAAGCCTACTAGTGGCATGCCCATATGGGTCATTAGTGGCATGTAAGTGGAACATCACTTGTATTATGCCACTGGTAAGTGGTTACTAGTGGTGTGTGCACCGCACACCACCGGTGCACGCCACCAGTAATAACTTACCAGTGGCGTGTGCACCGCATGCTACTAGTACCCAATATACTAGTGGCGTGCACTAGTACTCACACCAATAATGCCTCAGATATCCCCTCTCTATCTCTCTCACTGATTTTTCTGGCCCTCGCATCAGATAACCCCTCAATCTCACATCAAACATAACAGTTGTAGTTAAATAGAAAGAGACTTCATTAGTAACAAGAATTAAACATTAAACAATACATGCAGCCAAAATAAAGATTAATTCGCATCATCCATTGCACAATCGAGATTTGAAAATTACTGTTCAAATCACAAAATATATGCTAGACATAACTTAACAAAACAAAACTAATCTCATCGGCGGCCGTGTAGTTTCTCACTGGACCTGGATGAACATTGATGGCCTAGTCCTTACCGGTGGAGATGACAATGACGTCCTTGCCAAAGCCGGAGATAGAGGCCTTTGCATCATGAGAGGCAGGGTGCCAGTTCACCAGTGGGCACGCCATCTCCTCATCATCGAAAGGAACCAACGCGAAGAATGCATCGAGATCATGTGCCATCACATCTATTAATGCTTCTTCAGCGCGAACGGGGCCCTCGACTCCTCGTCATTGCGAGTGGACTCAAAGAAGGCATCAATGGCCATCTATTCCTCCTCAAACTCCAAATCAATGTGGAACAGAGCCATGACGTTTGCGTCAGCTCACCGCACAATGATCTGGGACTCCACAGTGAGATGCTCATGCATCGCCGGCTTTCCCACCATGTCGAGGACCCATGTTGGGGATGGCAGGCGTTAGGGCATCAGGGAAGGTGGCAGGGAGCAACCCGGAGAAGAAGTTGGGGAGGTCATCGGCAAGTCATCCATGTGGACGCCAACGTGACGCATCTTGACAACTTCCGCCACACGGGCCGTCAGCTCGTACCACGGCACCATGGCCAGGACGGTTTGCAGCCAGTGAACCATAGCTACCTATAATGGTTGGGGCCGTGAGAGATAGGGAGAGAGAGAGAGAGAGAAGAGGGTACCACTAGGGTTTGGGGTAGGCTTTGATGGAGTGAATAAAAATGGATCGAGTGGATAATAGTGGATAATAAGGGGGAGGGACGCCACTCTAGAATGTTATTTGGCCCGGGCCTTACCAATGGCATGCGCTTTAATCGGGCCACCACTGGTATATGAGAAAGCAGTGCCATGCCGCAAATAGGCCTGCCACTGATAATAGGGTACCAGTGGCATTCCGTCTGTGACAAACGCCACTAGTATATATTTTTTCCGACATTGAATATTTGTTTTTTAGTGTTTTAGCGCTATGGTCCAAAATTTTAGCTGTCAATTTTTCTTCTACATTATAGATACACCATTAGAAGTGACATGCATAAAATTGGCACTTTTAGGGTTCATTTCTTATATTTAAGGCATTAAATGAATTTCTAGGTACTTAATGGATATAATTCAAATTTGAACTACAAGTACATTAAAATTGCCCAAAAATGGTACAAAAATCATATTTAATGTATTGAGTATATATTTAGGTCTTATGCAAGAAATGTTTTGAAAACTCATATATCTATGTGGGCAAATTCAAACACTAACTTGGAGGTCATGGTTTTTGAATTTTCAAAAAAGTTAATGAAAGTTTGAAAATTATGGAACTATGCATGGTGTGTTAGTATGACCTTTAGAGACTCTGGTTAAAATTTGAGAGAGTTACACAAAAGTTGTGACATTCATTGGTTTGAAACTGAAGCATCTTTGAGGAAGAATCGTAGTGTTTCAGAGGGAAAATCGATGTTTGAAGGCGAACTTATATTTTCCTCATCATTTGGCCTTTAAACTATTTCTACATCATAGACACACCATTACAAGTGCCAAAAAATTTGGCACTTTTTAGGGTTCATTTGCTCTATTCAGGGCGCTAAATTGATTTTCTAGGTATTTAATGGATATAATTAAAATTTGAACTAGAGGCACATTAAAAATTGACAGGAAAATTATATTCAAGTTCTTTAATATATATTTAGGTCATATGCAAAATGTTATCAAACAGTAACTTGGGTGTGGATCATGGTTTTGGCATTTTACTAAAAAGTAAATGAAGTCTGCATTTTTTTGTACATTAATTTTAGATACACCATTAGGAGGAACATGCAACAATTTTGTACTTTTTAGGGTTTGAGTCATTTGCTATATTCAGTGCAAAATTTATTTATAAAAGTTGTGATGTGTTCCATCGACCAAAAAAGTAATCAAAACTCCAGGGGCAAAGATTTGTTCTAGGGAAAATTTGGTTTGTGCCACTAACAATTTTGGATATTCAATGGCTGCCATTTTCTTCCCGCCACTTCCACTCATGCCCTCCTGCTGCTCCTCCTCCGCCGCCGCCTCTGGATCGCTGCTGTCGTGCTCACCCACTATGCGCCACCGCCACGGCTACCATTCGCCTTCTCGAATCCCAATGGTAGCTTCATCGTTCTGTCCCTCTATTAGCATGATGGCAGTTAAGAGCCACATGCGGGAGATGAACTGCTTGGGGGTGGTTTGTTTTGCTAGGCCAGTGATGTCTACTGCACACTTCTATTCCTTTAGACTTTGTTGGGCCTCCAAGTACAGAAGATTGTAGGACATCAAGAATTTCCCTCAAGTGGATGACCTAAGGTTTATCAATCCATGGGAGGTGTAGGTTGAAAGTATTCCTCTCAAACAACCCTGCAATCAAGATACAAGTAGTCTCTTATGTCCCCAACACACCTAATATAGTTATCAATTGTCTAGGTGCACTATTTTGGCGAAGAGATAGATAATTTGGATGATAGATTATAGTTTGGATTGTAGTACTATTTTTGTATTTTCGGAATAAATAAGGAAAGCAAGGTAACAAGTAGCAAAAGTGAGTAAAATGGTGTTTCAATACTTGGAAACAAGTCCTAGGGTTCATACTTTTACTGGTGCCAACTGTCAACATCATTAACATAGTTAAATGACATGATATATCCTCAAAAATTGTGGTAACGAATCACTCCAAAGTTCCCTCTTTTGGTGGATCAAAGTTGGATGAGATAGCATATGTATAGCTAGGCACACCTCTAAGTTTGTCTTTCTAATATTAATGCATAGGGTTTGCCCCAATGTCACCTCAGGCAGCCCCAATAATTACACTAAACAATCACCTCATGATCTTTATCATTCTAATCTTAATCCATAGAGTCACCCCAATGTCCTTACGGGTATCTCCGGAAATTATACTAGATATGCATCACATAATCTCATTGATTCCCAAAAGATTCAATCCAACATAAAGAAACTCATAGCATGAACAAGATTCAATTCAGCACAAAGAGAATAGAAGGGGATACATACATAGTTCAACTCCATTAACAAAGCCCACGATCACAATCACGATCGAAAACTTACAAGATCAAGGGAGAGAGAGAGATAGAACACATAACTACTGGTACAAACCCTCACCCCCGAGAGGACTACTCCCGCATCATCATAGGAGCATCAAGCGATGATGGAGAGGTTGAAGAAGATGAATTTCCCCCTCCGGTAGGATGTCGGAAAAGGGCTAGATTGGATCTCCCCCGAAAAGCTGAGAGGCAGTGGCGGGAAAATTCATGTTAAATCCTTTCGGGTGTTTTTAGGTATATATAGAGATAGGGGCACGGGGAGGTGGTGTAGGCGATGTCCAGTGGCTTCACATGGCCCCTTGGCATGGCCCGGCCCTTGGTTGTGTAGTGTGGCTGTGTGAAGGTCCTGGGCAATCCCATAAGGTGGGCTCTTGCCCATGTTGGCTCTCTTGTCTTGAAACTTCATGAAAGGATTTTCCCCTATTTTTTTTGGTCCCTAAAAAATATTATTTCTGCAAATTCCAAAACAAGCAGAAAACCGCAACTGGCACTGGACACTAAATTAACAGGTTAGTCCAATAAATTGATAAAAATTTGTGCCAAAGTGATGCAATAATGATATGAATGTAGCATGAACATAGCAAAAACTATATATACGCTTGAGACGTATCACCCTGTTACCCTATCTTGTATCGACGGCTAATCCGATGGAAAGTTAACTGTAGTCTCGCGGCCTTTGGAACCTCCAACTTCATTTGTATATTCTCTTCTCCCTCTGTCAATTACTTGTAAACAGAGGTATAGTCTATCTCCGCACGAGAAGGATGGCATCTGTTTCAGCCATGGTGTCCATCCACCACAAGCTCTGTGACATAGGGCATGGCAACGTCACCATCCACATTTTGTATACACATCAAGAAGAGTGGGTGGAGCACTGCATCAACAAGCTCGAGCGGTGGCTCGAGGACGATCGGGAGAAGATCGTCGGCATCGACGTCGAGTACACATGGGATTATCACTCTAGGAAGATGGCAGCCTCCATTCAGTTATGCATCTGCAATCATTGCCTGGTGTACCAAGTCTGTAGGGCTGTCAGGCCAAGCGATAGGCTCTACCACTTCCAGCACAATGGGAAGTATGTTTTTGCTGCCTTCAGCATCGAGAGCGACAGGGAAATGCTCAACCACTGTGGCCTGTGGATTTGAAACTTTGTCAACATCCAGATAGAGTGGAGGGTGACCGATGACATCAAGGATAAGGATTCGTTGGCGAATGCCGTCGCGGTCATCATGGACAAGTACTATGCTGAGATGAAGAAAGGATTCGGAGAGAAGGAGCACCGGCAATGGGCAAACATGCCACTGTTTGACAAGCAGGTGGAGTATGCTGCCATGGATGCATATGCAGCGTATGAGATCTGGATGTACATTGTCAACTTCAAGAAGGGTATGCTTCGAATGGAGCAGGAGAAGAAGAAGAGGCGCACCAGGGTCAGGTAGGGTTGCAGTTTGGAAAATGTATTTATGTGTTTTTGTTGTCTGATGTTTGTGTAGTTCTATGATTTGTAATAAAAAGTGTGATGGATTGGATTTAGTGTCTAAGAAGATATTTTTCATGCGATTTTGATAAATTAAATATGAAATATTGATTTTTTGTCAAATTTTTGGGCAAGATTAATGAAATCTACATAAAGTTCATAACTACGGGGCCAACTAAGTTGAAACTTTCCCAGTTTATCCAATACGTGTATGTAGAATTATTGAGATTTTTTATGGAGAAATGATGCCATATGTAGGCCAAAAGGGGCCATTTCTAAGCAAGTGGTTTTTTCCACTTTCGAGAAATCCTGTCAGATTTTCATGACAAGCTCATGTACCAATATTAGGATACCATATCATGTGTTTGCATTTCTAATGATGTTGTCAGTACTATATTTATGTTCTCTCGATTCCATTGCTAAGCATTTTAAAAGGACCTTTGGATATTGGAAGTTGAGGGTTTGAGTTAACGCAAGTAGTGCTAATCATGTTAGAAATAATTATGTTCAAACAATTTTAATTGCACGTATACAACATTCGATTGGCACATGGCATGACCGAGCAGCCCATGTTCAATTTTCATCTGGCCCATGGCGGGCTCCTCGCTAATGCTCTAAATGGTAGCATCTAACGTGCTCCAGACATAAAGGTGGTGGACCAAACGGCGGGGTAACAAGGCCACACCGTTACTTGCCCACAAAGAATACTAACAACTATCTAGGATAGGATCACGAGGCAATAGCACGGCTGTGATATCGAAACCACTGTCGCCCGAGCTCCAAAAGCAATTTCACTTGCAACTTCATGAATTAATTAGTTCTTTCATGCTTGGTCTGAAGAATGTCTTAATTAGCTCAATGAACATACATACATAATCCAAGAATTTAACATCTATGCATGACAACTAGAAACAATTAATAGCTACATACTAGTTTAGACAACTTATGTAACTGAGACACATCAGGTGATAATAAAAATTGAAGGGAGAGAGCACATTAATTCATCTTCTTCCCCGGCTCTCGTACCACAACTCCTGGCCGTCCCTACTATGAGTCCTAGTCCATCTGCTCCACCATGTCTCACTGGTTCGTCAGCTCCTCCAACACTCGGCCATTCTTTTTTTTTTAGAATGAATGCTCAAGACGAGTCCGGCTTTGAAGTAGCAAAGGTATCAACCGGCCAGGATTACATCGGAACAACTTAGAAGGAAACAAAATAAATGGCAAAAGATACAGGGTGCTAGAACAACTTAGAACCTAACGGTGTTATAGGAAAACAAAAGAAAGAGGAGAAACCCGGCCTAAAACACCAAGGCCAAATGTCCAGAACATCAGCCACACCATCAGGGAGGTGAAGATCAATGTAGGAGACACGAGCATTGGGAGACAATGTATCCTTGCCTACTCCCAAAAGGCCAGGCCTTGTTCAAACAAGCCATCTGATTCTGCCTCCGAAGAGGGCCCCTGGCCTGGCTCGACGGGCGCCATACCGTCGATAATTAGAGTGCTCACCCTAGAGCCCGCATGAACAACGCCGACCTAGCTGCCCAAGAAGTAGAAACCAGAGCGTCAACCACAACCACAGACCCTCCATGACCTCACTGTCATCCACGGCCCAACCATACATCAAGATGCAAGCAGTAGAACGCCACCACAAGACAACCACCAGCAGGAAAAGGGCCACATCACAAATGCCGCAGAGCAGGACTCGTTCAGACACCGGATACGCGTCAACATTGTCATACCGCTGCGGCCATAGAGGGGATCCCTATCCCTTCTAGCCCAGGCCTAAGGGCGCCGATCCACCAGCGAACAGGGAATACAACAATCATACGAGAACCAAAAACAAAAAATTGCCCAATCCACCACGGGACGATGTCGCCACTTAACAAGAAGCCGCTGATGTTCAAGTAGTAGAGTGCCATCCTCACCCCCGCGTACCCCCAACGACGCATCCAAGAAGGGGAGCGATGTCTGCATGCCACCGCCATGCTCATAAGGGGGACTAGGGCTTACGCCCGAAGCGAGATGTGAAGAGTAAGGCGGGAGGGGACTTCGACAAGGCCTCAGAGGAGGGAGCAGACACCATGCCACTGGCACCATCATTGTCATGGCTTCAACCGTCAGCCAAGAGTTTCCCTAGGTCCCGCTCCCCAACCCCAACTTCCCGGCCGAGAGCACGATCCAGCGAGGTGAATCTGCCTTGGATCAGATCTGGCCGGGAGAGCGCACACCACTAGAAAAGGGCAGCGGTCTTCATCAAAAATAGGCGCACCGGGCGATGGGGCACCCAACGCACCACAGTACACGCATGCTGCAACCTCACCATCCACACGGCTGAAGTGCCAGATCAGCACCTACAGCTGTCACTCGCCGCAGAGCCGACACCATCCCCTTCTCCTGGGGTCGCCGCCCCGGCATCCACCCACCATGCACATCCCACCAAAACCAAGAAGGTGGCATGATACGTCTCCAATGTATCTATATTTTTTTATATGTTTTATGCCTATTATTCTTTAATTATGCAATGTTTTTAAAGCTTTTTGAAGAACTAACCTATTAATTTAGTGCCCAGTGCCAGTTCCTATTTTCTGTTATTTTTAAATTTTAGGAAAATAAAATACCAAAAGTCACCGAAAAATTCTGAGAAAATTTGAAGGTAAATTTTATGCCAGAAGCACACTAGGGTGCCAAGGACCAGCACCTGGAGAGGCCCAGGGCCGTAGGCACCCCTGTAAGGTGGGCGCCTAGAGGAGAGGGTCTACGCACCCTAGGGCTCCCACCTGGTGCCTCCGGTGCCTGATGGCTTTATATACCCCCAAAACTCATATGTGCTTTATTGCTCATTTTTCCGTCGCCGTGACTTCATGTTCTGAGGCGATCTTCATTTTCAGCCCTGATCTAGCACTCTGCCGGAGGGAGGAATCTTCATCTTCAACCTCTACGTCAACATTTGCTACTCCAATGGCGATGTGGGAGTAGTCCACCATTCAGGCTGAGGGTTTGTGGTAGTAGCTATGTGTCATGTACCTCTGTTTCTTGATCATATGAATTGCCACCATGATTATGATCTAGGGCATTGATAATTAGTTGAATTGTATGATGTACCTCTTGTGATGAGTATCTTTATGGATTAGATCTTGTCCATGTTATGTTCTTGAACTTTGGAAGTTAATGAGATTACATGATGCATACTTACTATAATTTCTGGAGAGACCCGTGGCACATTGGGGTGACTCAATAGATTAGAATGATAAAGATCATATGGTGTTGTCGTAGTACAATTTCTGGGGCTGCCTGAGGTGACATTGGGGGTGGCTTAATAGATTAAGATTAGAAAGACAACTTTGAGGTGGTTGGCACTTTGCGCACCTATGAGATCTCATCCGGAATTGATCCCATAAAAAGGAACTATGTGAGGTTACATCACGTATTTTAATGAAGTTATCATGTTGAGAGTTGACACTCATGAACCTATGCATCTTAGGCCTAGTTTCCAACCATTGCAAACCACATTTCAGTCACATTTTCATACTGTTACCTTGCTGTTTTTTATTATTTAGAAAATACAAAAATATTTGCACCATCCAAATTATCTATCTATCATCCAATTTATCAGTCTCTTCACTGAACTAGTGCACCTATACAATTGACAACTGTATTAGATGTGTTGCAGGCACAAGAGACTACTTGTATCTTATTGCAGGATTGCTTGAGAGGAGAATACATTCATCCTACACCTCCCGTGGATTGATAAACCTTAGGTCAACCACTTGAAAGAAATTTGCTGTTGTCCTACAAACCTCTGTGCTTTGAGGCCCAACAAGATCTATAGGAATAGAAGTCCTTAGTAGACATCAAGCTCTTTTCTGGTGCCATTGCCGGGGAGTGCGTGCTTGAAGGTATCTTCTTTAGATCTTGCAATTTTATCTTTTAGTTTCTTGTTCACTAGTTTGGCTTATGGAAGAAAACACCAAAAATTGAGTGTGCTTGATTATCTTTATAAACTTTATCTTGAGAGCCTTGTATCAGAACCTCGACATGAAGTATTCAAAGAAGAACTTAAAAATGTTATTGAATGTTCTTTGAATTTAAAAATGTTATTAATCATGGTTGCAATAGACATGATAAAATTTCTGAAGAAAGAGAGAAAGGAAAACTTATTAGTATGTATTCTATGAATATCAATTATGTTAATGACATGGAAAGCTATAAGCTTGGGGATGATGAGTTTGAAAATCCTTTTGCTCTTAATGATGATATATTTGAGAATCATTTTGCTAGTGAGGATGAAGTGTCTGAGAATATTTTTGCTAGCAAGGAAGGAGTGTTTGAAAATCCTTTTGCTATGAAGAATGAGGATGATATGTTTGAAAATATATTTGCTATTGAAGATGCTTGTGTTTATCCTATTGCTTGTGATAATGAACATGAAACAATGAATGAATATGAATGTTTTAGACCTCCCAATCCTAGCTTGGAGAAGAAAATTTACATTGATGAGAATATGCCTCCTAGTTATGATGATTGCAATATAGTGGTCAACTTTAGGTAGTAATGATCCCACTATTTTGAAGAGTGTAAAATCTTATTGCAATATTGATAAAAGTGGGTTTGGATAGGTTATGACTTTCGGTGGATTTGATCTCACAATTTTGGAGGGTGTTCCAATTGATTATGATGAGAACAAATTTACTACCTATGATGATTATAATGACACTTATGTTTTAAATGATAATGATAATCATCCTTATGAAACTTGTAATACATATGAAGAGAAATACTCCCCCACTGAATACTACCCTTTTAATATGCAATTGATTCATAGCAAAAAAGTTTTACATCATAGCTATATTGTTGAATTTGCTCCCACTATTATCAAGGCGAAAGATTTTACGTATGTGGAGAGTAATAATACTTATGTGCATGTGGATCATGAAAAGAATATTTTATGTGATGGATATATTATTGAATTTGATCATGATGCCACTGAAAATTATTATTAGAGAGGGGGGCATTATTATAGATATCTCAACAACATCAAATATCCTCTCTTTATATTGAAAGTTTTTAAGTTGCACTTGTTTTGCTCACCTACGCTAGTTACTTTATGCCTCAACGAATTATTTGCTTACAAGATTCCTATGCATAGGAAGTGGGTTAGACTTAAATATCTTTACCTTATGTTTCTTTGTGCTCACTTTTTTGCTTCAAAATAATTATGATCCATGTTTTCATGTGAGCATCACTCAAAATATCAATGCCTAATTTAAAGGTATTAAAGAAAGCACTTGTGGGAGGCACCCCATAGTTATCTTTTGTTTTGGTTTGAATAATGTATAACATGCTATGCTACTGTAGGAAAGTTATTTTCTTGTTTTTCTTTCAATAAAGGGCCAAGTTGTGCAGTTAGCTTGAATATTTAGACTATGTTGGTAGTGCTGTTCCGTTTCTGCAGTTTTGCTGTTCTTGTAAAAATTCATGACAATTCCTGGAGTATGGTAAAATCTTGATATTTTTACTGAACAGAACCACGTATGTGTGTTATTTATTATATTTTTTGTGGAATTTTATGGGTACTAGAAGTGTACTGATTAATTGTGTCTTCGTCTGGTGGTGTAATTTGATAGATTCTTATGCAACTTTTGCATTTGCTATAGAATTGTATAGTTTTCGGTCTCTCCTTTATCAAAAGAACATATGATTGTGTTATTTACTGTAGCTACTATTATACCATGTTGCTATGATTTACCTATAGAAAGTAAAGATATTTATCATTATTTATGGACTAACCCGGACTCACAGTTTCATTTGAGTTGTGCTTGGATAATAGATAATTTCACTAGGGATGCCATCACAATCAAAGCTAGCTAGGAGGGCTTGAGGTTCATGCTTGGGGATGACCAAGGCATCACTAACTTAATTCTAAGAAGACTCAAAAGGCAAAGCTTGGGGATGCCCAAGGGATCCCCACTCTTCATCAAGACCATGTAGTATGATCCCTATGAACCCTTTTTATCTTTTCATTGCTTTCTTTGCATTACTTTGGACCGTTCCTTTTGTTTTTGTTTTTGAATAAAGTGTAATCATATCCTCTGGTCATTTCTTCTATAAAGTTGGTGGAGTTACTTGGCTTGATTGTCTACTCTATGTGCTTCACTTAAATCTGCTAGAGAAATAGAAGTGGCATAAAAACAGTTATAACTTTCTGAGCTTCATTTATATTTTGTTGGAAAGTTAGAAACTTGGTTGGCACATGTTTTTATAGTTATATTTATGGTTTATTGTATTTGGTTTAGTTCTTAACTTTAAGGCTTGCATGCTTGGGATAGTCATTGACTTGGTAAGAACACAGAATTATAGTCTGTTTTAATAGTAGTGCATATTTGGCTTTGATTTTGAGAAATTCTTAGCACTATTAATATGCATTACAAAGTAGCTACTGCTATTTAGAGATGAGATAGTGTATTGATTTCTACAAGTGAACCACTGCCCTTCTTTCACCTAATAAACAAAAATTGGGAACTCTAATAAGAAGCTGAAATTATTTTACTGGACACCAAAGGTTCTGTTTTCCAACAACTTCAAATCAACTCTCACCCAAATCATCCCAAAGGCTTTGCTTCGCACAAACACTAATTTAAACCACAAAAAAAAATCTAATCAGAGGCATAATTGGGTATTTTATTGAAAACAGCAAGAAAACCAAAAAGCGAAAAGATACAAGTTGGGTTGTCTCCCAACGAGCGCTATCGTTTTACGCCCCTAGCTAGGCATAATGCAAAGGATCTAAGTATTGTCATCTTTAGTTCTAGATCCATATGATGCCCTCATGATTGATTCATATGGTGGCCTAATTCTTGTTCAAGGGAAGTGCTCCATACCCTTCCTTAGTGGAAATTGAAATTTAATATTGCCTTCTTTCATATCAATCACGACACCAATAGTACGTAAAAACGGTCTACCAAGTATAATTGGCCAAGACGGATTGCAATGAATATCAAGAACAATAAAATCTATGGGCACATAATTCCTATTTGCAAGAATAAGAACATAATTAATTCTTCCCATAGGCTTTTTAATAGTAGAATCCGCCAAGTGCAAATTTAGAGAGCATTCTTCAATATCGGTAAGACCAAGCACATCACATAAAGATTTCGGAATTGTAGAAACACTAGCACCCAAGTCACATAAAGCAAAACACTCATAATTTTTAATCTTGACTTTGATAGTAGGTTCTCATTCATCATGTAATTTTCTAGGAATTGAAACTTCTAACTCCAACTTTTCTTCAAAAGCTTTCTTCATAGCATCAACAATATGTTTAGTGAAAACTTTATTTTGTTCATAAGCATGGGGTGAATTTATCATGGATTGCAACAAAGAAATACAATCAACCAAAGAGCAACTATCATAATTAAAGTCTTTGTAATCCAAAAGAGTGGGCACATCACTAGTTAAAGTTTTAACCTCTTCAAACCCACTTTTATCAATTTTCTCAACAAGATTTTCACCATCTGAATTATCGGGACGCCTTCTAGCTAAAGTTGACTCTTCTTCAGTCCCTTTTTCATCAATCTTAATTTTACTAAACAAAGAATCAATAGGAGAAATACCAATCATTTTAAGATTTTCATCACTTTTACCTTCTAACGAGATTGGTTTAGCGGCCATTTGATTTACTAGGGTAGCTTGTGCATCGAATATTTTACCTAGCAAACTTTCAGCAAAAGAATACTTAGATTGGAGATTGCAAACTTCTATACTGATATCATCAAGTTGTTTTGTTATAGCATCTAGCACAACGGAGTGCTCCTTAAGTTCTTCGATGAAATACTTATTATGCTCAAATTGTGTAGTCATATATTCCTTAGTACTTTTCTCAATTTCAAGCAAAAAATTTGGGTAAGGAACATCATAATATTTTCTTTGAGGCAACATGACTGCGCAAACAAGAATGCATGCAAAAACAGATTTGATGAGAAAACAGCGAACGAAAAAGAGGGCGAATAAAATGACAAATTTTTGTGAAGTGGGGGAGAGGAAAAGGAGAGGCAAATGGCAAATAATGTAAATTGCAAGGAGATGAGATTTGTGATTAGGAACTTGGTTGATGTTGATGATGTCCCCCCGGCAACGGCGCCAAAAATTGGCGAGTTGTCGGGAGACTATCTTGACTTGATCCTCCCCGGCAACGGCGCCAGAAATTCCTTTTGATGTCTGCTAGAACTACGTCGGTATTTCCCCAAAGAGGAAGGGATGATGCAGCACAGCAACGGTAGGTATTTCCCTCAGTGATGAGACCAAGGTTATCGAACCAGTAGGAGAACCACGCAACACAACGTGAACAGCTCCTGCACACAAATAACAAATACTCGCAACCCGACGTGTTAAAGGGGTTGTCAATCCTTTTCGGGTAACGGCGCCAGAAATTGGCAAACGGACGTGAGAAAAATTATGATAGATTGAATAAATAGATCACGAATAAAATAAAGTGAAGCAAAATATTTTTGGGTTTTTTGAAATATAGATCTGAAAATAAAAGTTGCAAATAAATAAAAAGGCAAATAACAAAATAGATCTGAAAATATATGATGACAAAATAGACCCGGGGGCCATAGATTTCACTAGTGGCTTCTCTTGAGAAAAATAGCATATGGTGGGTAAACAAATTACTATTGGGCAATTGATAGAACTTCAAATAATTATGACGATATCCAGACAATGATCATTATATAGGCATCATGTCCAAGATTAGTTGACCGACTCCTGCCTGCATCTACTACTATTACTCCACACATCGACCTCTATCCAGCATGCATCTAGTGTATTAAGTTCATGGAAAAATGGAGTAATGCAATAAGAATGATGACATGATGTAGACAAGATCTATTTATGTAGAAATAGACCCCAGCTTGTTATCCTTAATAGTAACGACACATACGTGTCGGTTCCCCTTCTGTCACTGGGATCAAGCACCGTAAGATCGAACCCATCACAAAGCACCTCTTCCCATTGCAAGATAAATAGATCAAGTTGGCCAAACAAAACCCAAATATCGGAGAAGAAATACAAGGCTATAAGCAATCATGCATATAAGAGATCAAAGAAGACTCAAAAACTTTCATGGATAAAAACATAGATCTGATAATAAACTCAAAGTTTATCGGATCCCAACAAACACACCGCAAAAAGGGTTACATCATATGGATCTCCAAGAGACCATTGTATTGAGAATCAAACGAGAGAGAGAAAGCCATCTAGCTACTAACTACGGACCCGTAGGTCTACAATGAACTACTCACGCATCATCGGAGAGGCACCAATGAGGATGATGAACCCCTCCGTGATGGTGTCTAGATTGGATCTGTGGTTTCTGGAACTTGCGGCGCATGGAATTGATTTTCGTCGTCTCCCCTAGGGTTTCTGGAATATTGGGGTATTTATAGAGCAAAGAGGCGGTGCGGGAGGCCACCGAGGTGGGCACAACCCACCAGGGCACGCCTGGGCCCCCAGGCGCTCCCTGGTGGGTTGTGCTCCCGTCGGAGCACCCCTCTGGTACTTCTTTAGCCCAACAGGTGTCTTCTGGTCCAGAAAAAATCCACAAAAAGTTTCACTGTGTTTGGACTCCGTTTGGTATTGATTTCCTGCGATGTAAAAAACAAGCAGAAAACAGCAACTGGCACTGGGCACTATGTCAATAGGTTAGTACCAACAAATGATATAAAATGATTGTAAAACATCCAAGAAAGATATAATAGCATGGAAAAATAAAAAATTATAGATACGTTGGAGACGTATGAATTCCCCGCATATGAGACCCAGCTAGAGGAAACCTGGCAAGGGTCTGGAAGTATAACCTGGCTTGGGCTAGGGCCCGCCAGGTCCAAGAGGCAGATAGGCCAGATTAATTCCACATCCGAAAGCCGACCCATGGAGGCCGGAGAAGACCCGGCCCAGAAGGGGTGTAGCCGGCTTTGGAGAGTCGAACAATGGATGGACTCCACCTAATCTTGGAAGACACAAAGGTTTACAAGGATTAGAGTAGGACTCCGGCTATGGGCAAGACCCGAAAATCTATTGTAAACCAGGTAACCCAGCCAATTATATAAAGGGGGTTCCTGGGTCATCAGAAGGACAAGTTTCAATCTCTCGAAAGCTAGGTAGAGAAACAACACCCTTGTAATCAAGATCATCATCATCATCAATAGCAATCAAGTAGGAGTAGGCTTTACCTACACCGTGAGGGGCTGAACCTGGGTAAACTCATGTCCCTCAATTCCAATCAACCCCGTCCAAGCCACCACTTAGCAGCGATGGGCTCACAACATAGTTCTCCTATGAGGACATCTGCCATGACAAAACCACGATAGTTGACCACCACCATGGGGCCGGCGCACGGTGGTGTTGTGTTCTTTGATGGAGCACTTCCAGGGATCAAGAAGCTCGCGGTCGACCGGATGACGAAAAGCCAGTGCGGCAAGCTCTACATCGACGATGCCGGCTGGGGCCCCAAGGCCGACTCCATCGAGTTAGGATACCGGGCCCCCTTCAGCAAGATCCACATCTTCATCGGCTTCATTGGCAAGTCCGTGCAGTAGCCGGGCAAGTCCGTGCAGTAGCCGGGCAAGTCCGTGCAGTAGCCAGACCTCACTGCCGGCTTTGTCGAGTCAGCGCATTGGGTCTCCGCTATCCAGGCCAGCACCTTCATCGGCTTCATCAGCAAAACCACGCAGGAGCCGATCTCTGTAGCTGACTCTGTTACAAGAGAAATGCTCATCTACTCTGACGGTGAGTCATCGGTTGGTGAGAATGACGGCGACAAAACCGTGTCGATCGCCCCACTTTTCGATGAAAGGTTGGGAGACTATTCAGGAGGAGAGGAACATCCCGACTCCAACGGACCACTTCGTCATGCTGCTGTCTACATGGTGGGAAACCTGAATCTGCCTTGTTACGATGATCAAGGGGACATGGTTATAGATCCGCCAAACCCATCTTCAAGCCGAAACCCGGTCCTAGTAACTCCAGGTCACCTTTCCAATAGCTTGGTAGCTGCAACAACTACGACTGTAGGGACCAGCACTGGGATATAAGTGGTGCAGACGCTGGCAGTGATGGCAGCGGCTCTTGGCGCTCTCTTGGTGAATCTCGTGACTATAGAGAATGAAGCCACGCGAAAGGCGGAGATCGAGAATTGTCATGAATAGCTAGCCAAGGTTCAGGAAGAGATCGCTGCAGAAAATGCATGCCTCATTGAAGCCCAAACTGACGTCCTTCAGGAGGCCAAATGTCTAGAGGATGAGGGGCTCCACCTCAGTTTCTGCCAGAACAAACTATCTACGTTGCACCAGAGGAGGTTCCAGAGCCGGCTACTGATCAGGATGGAGCCACAGAGGCTTTTTCATACCCCGGCAGATGCTCTCCCCCAGGCTCCACCAGGGGCTGGCGTGGGAATGGTTGGAGCAGCCATACCCCAATATGTTCAGGCTGTCCCCCAAACACAAACCAGCAGCAGCCAGCAGCTCAGCAGCAGTCACCGGCCCAGCGGCAACGGCCGGCTCAGCAGCAGCAGCTGGCTCAGTAGCAGTTACAGCAATTTCTAGATCAGCAACAGGTGGGATGTTTCCACATGCTGGCTGGTCACTATTCTAACCCCGTGGACAACATGTGGGAAGCAACACATAACCTGTCCCTTATCCCAATCAATGGGAATAGTTCATTCAAGGTGGAGGCTAGAAAGGCAATTAAGATGCTGAAGATGGCTGTCACGCAGCAGTCAAATTATTCCCACAGCCCTAACAGACTGCATTCTATGCCTCTCCACAGCCAGAGCAGGAGCCGGCATAGAGAATCACCTCACCCTACAGTTTCTAGCAGTGCACCGCAATGGCAGGAATGTAGGGATCAACAGACGGCTCCACAGAAGTGGCAGGCTAACCCGGATGCACAGGCTATCATTGATAACGCGTGTGTTGCACGCGCAAATACGGGCAACCTGGCTACAAAGCAGTTTCAGCCTATCACCGTAGTAGCCGGGTTTGTCGGAAGGATGATTGAAACCCAGTGTTTGGGGCTGCTTTGAGGAGTGTGCCTCTGCCGCAGGATTTCAAGGGTCCTCGCAAGGTTCCCAATTACACGGCAGACATGGAGCCTATTGCATGGATTGAGAGCTATGAGTTGGCCATGCATATGTTGGAAGTCAGTGATGGAGTCTGTGCTAGGTACTTGACCATGATGTTGGATGAACCAGCACGCACGTGGCTGAAGAACCTGCCACCAAATTCGATCAATACATGGCAAGAACTAAAGGATCACTTTATCAAAAACTTCCAGGAGACTTGCAAGCATCCAACGACGATCAATAATTTATAGCACTAAGTGCAGAGGGAAGTGGAGTCGGCTCATCCTTGGGCTCACAAAGTTGCGGAGATTATACACTCTTCTGATAGTTTCATGGCCCAGACAGCAGTCCTTGTTCTAGAAAAGAATGGCAGGTTTGATCCTCTGACTCATATGCTCTGGTGCATCAAGCGACATGTGAAGGACATGGGACAGCTGATGGATGCCATGATGAAATATGTCGAGTTTGATAAGATGAAGGACTCGGATTTTGATAATGAAAAGTCTAGGAAAAGCAAAAAGAATGGCGGTAAGAGCCATCAGAATAATAACAATGGCAACAACAATCATGGCGGTAAGTGCAAGAGCACTGAAGGAGGGTCGTATTTGGTTGCTAACACCAACACAGGTTTTAAGAACCAGCATCAGAATAGCAACTTCAAAAAGCAGCCCCAAGGTTTTCGTCCTCGGAGTTACCAGGAAGCTCTTAAAGGCCCGTGTCCAAAGCATCACAGGGAAGATAAGCCAGCGAGCCACTCCTGGGAGGATTGTTACATCATGCAAGACTTCAAAAACAATTTTGGTGGTAACAACAACAACAATGGTGGTACTGGTGGACATCACGGGAACCCTAGAGCTGGTGGTTGGGGGCCGGCTATCATGGTGCCGGCAACCAGGGAGCCGGCTTCTAGGGGGCTGGCAATACTGGCGGCAACAATCAGCAAGCCGGCCAAGGTAATCAAAGTCAGGATGGCATGACCAGGTTCCAGAGTGATTTGAAGTAGTTGAACAGTGGGCAGTACCACGTCTTCACCACCAATACATGCAAGAGAGATAGGAAGGTGCAAAAATGTGCTGTGCGTATGGTTACGCCGGCAGTACCAAAGTGGTTGAATTGGTCTAAACAGTTGATCATGTGCAGTCGAGCAGATCAGCCTCCATGGGTGGATAGTCCCAGGAGCCTGCCTTTGGTCGTAGCACCTCAAGTTGGAGGCTATAAAGCTCATGGACGGAGGCAGTAGTATCAATATATTGTACTATGATACTTCCAGGCGGATGAATCTTTTCAACAAGCAGCTAAAACCATCATCGACTGTTTTTCACGGCATTGTTCCTGGCAAGTCTACTCGTCCGGTGGGTAAGATTTACTTAGAGGTTGCTTTCGGCACTGAGGAAAATTTTAGGTCTGAGATCCTACCATTTGAAGTGGTCAAGAACAAGAGTCCCTATCACGCCTTGTTTGGTCAGCCGGTTATGCGCGGTTCATGGCGTGGCCATGCTACGTCTACCTCAAACTAAAAATGCCAGGACCTGATGGGACTATCGCCATCCATGGCAGTAGGGAAATCGCCATGGAATATGAGGAAGGAGAAATAGCTTATGCAGTGAAGGAGTTGAAATTCTATAAGGAGCATGTTGATCCTGAGGATATGACTTCACTCAAGAAACCCACCACTGAGTCTGACTCCCTCCTCAAGTTTTAGTCAGCCAAAGATACAAAGCAAGTTGATTTCACCCCTGGTGACTCCTCCAAGAAGTTCACCATTGGGGTAAATATGGACCCCAAATAGGAAAGCACACTCATTGAGTTCATCCATGAGAATCGGGACATCTTTGCATGGAAACCCTCTGACATGCCTGGTGTACCAAGAGAACTCGCTGAGCACTGCTTAAATGTTGACCCTAAGATGAAACCCACCAGGCAGTAACTCCGTCATTTTAATGAGGAGAGATGCAAGGCTATTGGGGAAGAGGTGGCTCGGTTCCTTGCAGCCGGGTTCATCGTCAAAGTTTTTCATCCAGAGTGGTTAGCTAACCCAGTCCTTGTACTGAAGAAGAATGAAACTTGGAGAATGTGTGTTGACTACACTGACCTGAACAAGGCTTGTCCCAAGGACCAGTTCGCTCTGCCTCACATCGACCAGATCATTGACTCCACGACCGGTTGCGAGAGGTTATGTTTCCTGGATGCTTACTCTGGTTATCATCAGGTCAAGATGAAGGTGGAGGATAAGGAGAAAACACCTTTCATCACGCCCTTTGGTGCGTTCTACTACAGATCGATGCCCTTTGGCCTGAAGAGTGCAGGCGCAACTTATCAGCGTTGCATCCAGAATTGCCTGCACACCCAGAATGGCCGTAATGTGCATGCCTATGTCAACAACATTGTCGTCAAATCTCAGAAAGGTGAGACCCTGATCACAGACCTCAAAGAAACATTTGATAACCTGCGCGTATATCAGATGAAGTTGAACCCGACCAAATGCATGTTCGGAGTTCCCGCAGGCAAACTATTGGGCTTCCTCGTGTCAGAGCATGGAATTGAGGCAAACCCAGAAAAGATTCGGGTGATTACCAGCCTGACAAAGCTGGCTTCTCTCAATGCTATCCAAAAACTCACAGGCTGCATTGCGGCCCTCAGTCCATTCATAACTGGCTTGGGGAGAAGGCTATCCCAATATACTGACTCTTGAAGAAAACAGACAATTTTGTTTGGGATGATGAGGCTAATGAGGCGTTCGAAGCGCTCAAGAAGCAATTGTCAGAGGCACCCATCCTTGCAGCTCCTCATCTGAAGGAGCCCATGTTGCTGTACATCGCCGCTAATAACAAAGCTGTTAGCACCGCGGTTGTGGTCGAGCATAAGGAAGAGGGAAAAGAGTATCCAGTCCAAAGTCCAGTTTACTATGTCAGCGAACTCCGTACGGAGTCCAAGCAGTGATAACCACATTGGCAAAAGCTAGTTTTTGGTGTTTTCATGGCAAGCCGTAAGCTGAAACATTATTTCCAGGAGCACCCCATCACTGTCGTCAGTTCAGTCCCTTGGCTGATATTATTTAGAATAGAGAGGCAACATGATGGATTGCAAAGTGGGCTATTGAGCTTGGGCAACATCATCTGAAGTATGTGCCATGTACCGCCATCAAGTCGCAAACCTTGATTGATTTCATTAATGATTAGACCGAAATGCAGACTCCTCCAGAGAAGCCGGACAACATGTATTGGATGTTACATTTTCATGGATCCATGTAGTTGGAGGGCTTGGAGGCTGGAGTAGTTTTAACTTCCCGTGGGGTGATAAGTTCCGGTACGTTCTGTGGCTCGGGTTTTCTTGCACTAACAATGCAGCAGAATATGAGGCTTTACTTCATGGATTGCGCCTCGCCAAGGAGCTGAACATCAGTCAAATCAAATGCCTTGGTGATTCAGACCTTGTCGCACAAATGGTTACAGGGACTTGGGATTCCAAAGACCCAGTCATGGCAGCTTATAGGCATGATGTTACGGTTGTTGCCGGTCACTCCAAGGGATATCAGGTTGATCACATAGATCATCGATAGAACAAAATAGCAGATGCACTATCTCGGCTAGGTTCTCAGCGAAAGCCAGTCCCACCCAATGTTTTTGTGGACGTATTGCATAACCCATCAGTCAAGTTACTAATGGAGGAGGACATTGCTATCCCAGACCTAGAGTTAGAGTTGATTGTTGTGCTTGATGTGACACCAGAGTGGATATAGCCTTATCTAGCTTATATGACATGAGGATGGCTCCCTGACGAGGAAATCATAGCCCGGCAGATTATCAGGCGTTCCAAGACGTTCACAATACTCAACGAAGAGCTTCACAGGTGAAGTACCACAGGTGTTTTTTAGCGTTGTGTTTCTCCGGAAGAAGGCAAAGAGATCCTTCATGAGATTCATTCTGGCGATTGTGGTCATCATGCGAGCTCCAGGTCTCTAGTGGCAAAGGCTTTCCGGCATGGATTTTTCTAGCTTACCGCACATGCTTATGCAGAGGACATTGTTCATAAGTGTGATGGCTGCCAGAGATATGCGAGACAAGCTCATGTGCCAGCTCAGGAACTCTGGATGAATCCAATCACCTGGACGTTCACAGTCTGGAGGCTCCACATGGTTGGACACTTCAAGCCATCCTCTTGCAAGAAGACCAACCTCTTGGTTGCTGTCGATAAGTTTATCGAGTGGGTGGAGGCGGAATCCGTCAGCAATTGCGACATGGAGACAACAGTAAAATTCCTGAAGAAGATCATCTATCGCTTTGGGTATCCTCATAGTATCATCACTGATAATGGCAGTAATCTCTGAGGAGCCATGGAAAAATTCTGCTAGAAGGAACATCGCTCATCTGCATCCTTATTATACATAAGTTCATGCATTTAGTTTATTTTCATAACTCATGTCTTTAGCAGAGTTTTATGAGTCATAGCTTAGTTTATATTTTCATCATCTACATATCATCATGTATATATTATGATCAATGGAATAAAGCCAGCACCTCTGGACCCCAGAGTTTTGTCATTTCACCTCAAATCGCTTGTGTTGAGTCTTTATTTTCATGATCATTGGTTACTTGGGGGCTTCTAACTCACCGAGTTCAGCTAAAACACCCTTGAGCCAGGCATATGCCAACAATATTATTTGGTTACACCTGCCTCTAAAGCTCGATGCCACTCGCAATTATGTGATCCTTTTGTACGCCTGATAAGTCAATCAACCTTGATGCCTATCACGGCCATTATTGACCCTGAACTTCTCAAAATTAAAACATCTGTATTTGTCACGCAAAGAGCCAGCTTTATAGTATAGAAGGATAAACCAAAAAGGCTATCAAGCTTGCTTCACAAAGAAGCCATGATTAAAGCATTCGATTTTGAAAACCGGCTTTACATCACAATTGACCATCAAGTCCATAAGAGCCGGTTTCCATGAGAAGCCGGACATCGTACATGGCTTATCATAACCAATACTATGACAAACAAGCTATCAAAGCCTACTTCACAATGAAGTTTTCAATAAGCATCAGGCCATGAAAGCTGGCTTATATATTAAATATGGTCTATCAAAAAACCGGCTCACAATGAATAGCCAAGACCTCTTTGAGATATCTACAAATACCGGCTTACATCTGTTTATCGGGTTCTTGCTTTATGGAGTTCTGACTCAGGATATGCTTCAAAGCAACAAGCAACAAAGCAGAAGATATACAGCTTAAAGATAAAGTCGAAATTCTTTCACAAACAAGGAAGAACAAGGCATCAGGCACAATAAACATTATCAAATGTGGCCATCACAGATGTTCATTGCAACATATTCAAAGTGCAAAAGGCACCATCAAGGATAAAATGACTTGAGAGTTTTCTAAAAGACATATTACACGCCCAAACGGGCCGAATCATATTGTTTTTTAGCACCAAACTATTTCGTACCAGGTAGCGATTGTGACCCGATGGCGTGGTCTGCCGGGTTCTCTTCTATTTTGATGGCCGCAAGGTCTGATGGGTTCTTCTCGGTCTCGGTCTCAGTCACAGTGGTGACCGGGTTACTTTTCTCAGGCTCTGGAGTTTTCTCTTGTTGCGTCTAGCCTTGTGAAGCTTCACCCTTGCCGGCTTGTTCTATATCTTCCTTATACCACTGCATTGACGACAGGGACTCAAATACCATCTCTTCTACAAGGATGTTGGGAGGAGCATTGATTGCTGGTGTGCTCGAACCAGGCAGAGTCGGACCAGGAGTTTACTTTTTTTGTGGTGGCACTAGTTCAAATGGCTCTAGTTTCGGCAACTCCATGCGTTGATTCTCGCTGTCATATCCTACTTGGAAACTTGAAAGTCCAAGATATGCGCAATGGTGGTAGCATGTGTTCGGGTCTCCTTGATCACTTGCAAATAACCAGCCTTCAGAAATGGAGTGTTGTTTGCCTTGAACTCAGGGAACCCACCTACCAGAAGAGCCGGATCCATTTCCGGGTGGTAGGTTTTGGCCAGAGCAAGGGCACTCATAGTCCCAGCCTACAAGTAGACAATTTTAATTCCTTGATCGATGCTAGAACAGTGGACAGCTCATTTAACATGTCAAGAATTTTCCGTGGCGGCCTTCCACGTTCTTCATAGCTCTTATACAATTCACTCCCCCTACATACAGTTGCTCTATAAATTTATAGACAGCCTGTAGTTTTACTTTTGGGAGTTCAACATTGTCAGCATATTTCCAGCCTGTTCAAATAACGAGTTAGCCCTGAAAACCTGGTTTTACAACAGTTGAATCGAGGACAGCAGACTTACCAAAGATGGCCACGCACAGCCGGCTGATGTGGTTTTTTAGTATGGTCAACTCTTCCAGCAGCAGCAGCCCATGTTTGGCCTCCGCCTCCTCTGCTCGCCTGGTCAGGGATTCTTTCTCTGTGGCAAAGTCAGTTTTTGCCTTCTCCAAATTCTCTGTCACCTTCAAAAGGGATTTATGATAGTCGGAAGACAACCTTTTGGCCACCTCATGCTTGCTGACTTCTGCTGAGTTTTTCCTTTAGCTCAATGATTTCTTGCCCTGCTTGAGTGGTCATGGCCTACAGATACAAAGATCCAAGAATAAGTAATACTATCTATAGCACCTGGTTGCTGCAGGCATACAACCCGGCACTAGGGGGCTACACTATTTCAAGGTTGAATCATATGAGTAAGGGTAAGTCCCGAGCTGCTGCAGGCATGCAACCCGGCACTTGGGGGCTGCACTGCTCGAACGTTTCATCAGCTACAAATTATAAGTCCCAGGTTGCCGCAAGCAAGACAACCCAGCACTTGGGGGGCTACACAGTTTGAAATTATGAAGATAGCAAACATTGTTACAAGTCCCAGGTTACTGTAAACATGTAACCCGATACTTGCACTAGTAGAAAACATGGCATTTGTCCTGGTTCTAGAGGGCCTTTAGTCCCGGTTCTGCAACCGAGGCAAAATGATCGGGACAAAAGCCTCTCACTTTTAGTCCCGGTTGGCTTACGAACCGGGACCAAAGGTGCTCCACGTGGCTGCTATAGGGCGCCCAGGCAAGAGGACCTTTAGTCTCGGTTGGTAACACTGACCGGGACTAAAAGGCAGCCACGCGTCAGTAGCTCCTAGGCGCTGGGGTTTTTTTTAGAAAGGGGGGGTTAGGGGTTTTGGAGGGTTTATTAGGGGTTTCATATTGTGTTAGCTAGCTACTACATATAGAGAGAAGTGACCTCTCTTTCTTCGTGCTTGGTCAATGCTAGCTACTACATATAGAGAGAACTTGACGCTAGCTAGTAAGCAAATAAAGGAACCATTAATTACACAAGATCGTCATGAACATATATAGAGAGAAGTGACCTCTCTTTCTCCGTGCTTGGTCGATGCTAGCTGCTACATATAGAGAGAGCTTGATGCTAGCTAGTAAGCAAATAAAGGAACCATTAATTACACAAGATCGTCATGAACATATATAGAGAGAAGTGACCTCTCTTTCTTCGTGCTTGGTCGAACAACAAGTTTTCATATATATATCCGAAGCTACTACATATATACAATATAACATCTCTTTTGATCCGTGACATCATCTACCAAAAATCCATTTGAATTTTCACATGGTATTCTCCCTTTTCATGTATGACATGGTCAAGAAAGAATCCCGCCAATTCCTCTTGAATTGCTCTTATGCGATAATGTGGTAGGAGTTCATCCCGTATCATCCACATCTAATTTAAAGAAGGGGTCAATACATATATATGAATGAAACTCGACACAATTGATGGTAATAAAATAAAATTGTGAATATTGTTTACGTACTTGAAATTGCTTGTCAGAGTAGCCCCGCTCAGAGGTCGAGTGGCGCATGAACTCACAAATGTAGTATCCACATAAATTATTCCCGCCTTCCTGCCACAAGCACTTTACGAGAATAGAGTTCAATCAAACTAATAATCAAGCATGATAATCATAATGATGAAACTAGAATCAATGAGAGATGCACGGAACTAGCTAGTACTACTTACTTTGGGGTGTGTAAATCGCAGCTCCTTCTTCAGACCTAGAACCATTCCGGTGAACTTTTTCCAAACCCTACCCGGCAAAGAAAATGATTACTTCATATCAGCAAATGAACGAAAGTTGCCGATATGGTGCGATAATGATTGAACTTACTTCTGGAGCATTTCACTCATGTCCGCATACTCCTGTGGATCTTTACGTCTCGAGTCTAAGACAGTTACTACTCCCCTATCAAGCTTAATGGATAGCAGAATAATGTGGATCCTGCGCACGCATAACTCATCAATTACAGTACTTAACCTCGAGTAAGCAAAACCGAATATGCACAAGACAGTAACACTCACTTGAAGTTGTAAGGAAAGAGTATTTCCCTTTTTTTTGATGTCGAAGGAAATCTTTTAGCAAGTTTTCCTTGGTATGTTCAACTCTATTTACTACCATCCATTCATTTTCAGTATTTGGGCTAATGAACCCAATGTCATAGATCTGTCCTCTCTTGCATTCGACGATCTTCAATCTGCATAATATAGCGAGAATAATTATATATACATGCAATGAACGAGCTGAGCTAGAGACTTAATTATAGAAATAATACTTACAGACAGTAGCAAGACATGAGTTGTTTGTCCAGGGCGTCTTGATTGAATGACTGAAATAATTTCACAAATTCAACTGACATCAGCTCAACTCCAATGAAGTCGTGCTCATCTTTAATTCCTAGTAATATACTGTCGGTCCCAGACTTGCTGTAGGTTTCCAAGTACCAGTCATGCAATCTTCGCATCATCGTTGGTAGTTGCTTTAGCTGTTCATGTTTGACGAGAGGCTTCCCGTGCTCGTATATAAAAGGCGCTACTACCTCAGCCTTTTCAAACTGTACATCATCACCCACGTAATCTCCAAGAGTGGTACTGGGCACTAGTCCCAGATGATTAGCGATATCGCTAGACATCTTGAGCGGGGGGCACGATTGCTTCTCTTGTTCGCTGAGCTGGGGAATTGTTTCCCCACTTCATCATCTTATAGCACTGGTAGTACTTCCCGACCGCCGCGTTTCATCATATGTCCTTTCAATACATTGGTTACAGTGGGATTATGGCGGAGGCGGTGGTGGTCGCTCAAGGGCATCTAGAGTGCGCTTCGCTTTCACCGGATCTACTATTTCCTTCTTTTCTGGACGTTTCCGTTCAAAATGAGCCTGCACTTTGGTAGCACTAATGTCCTTGTTTTCCTTGTCTGTTCTCCCATATGGTAACTTTGGAGGAGCCATGAGGCTTGGACCAAATTTGAATTTCTTCCCACCACCTCTTGTACTGCTAGCCGCCGGAGCGGCGGCGGCTCTCTTCTGCCACTGCTGACGAGGCAGAGTTCACTGGCATAGCAGAGGAGGTAGAGTCCGCTGACGCAGCGTAGGAGACGGAGTCCGCTGATGCCACGGAGGAGGTGAAGGAGGACTCTGCTGAGGGGCCTCCTCCACCGGAGTCGGCTGATGCGACGGAGACAGCTGAGGCGGCGGAGAAAACTGATGCACCGGAGACGAATGAGGCAGCGGAGTCTGCTGAGGGGCCTCCTCCAGCTGAGTCTGCTGAGGCGGCGTCTAGTTTGGAAGCTTAATATTCTCCTTTCTCCATAGGCAGGTACTCCTTAAGGCATTTTCCAGAAACATCTCCCCTTCACCTGTAGGGTACTCAAGCTCCAGCCCCTCAAATCGCTCCATTATTTCATCCACCTCGACAATAGCAAAGCCATATGGAATCGGATGGCAATGGAAAGTTCCCTCAGCTCAAGGAGGTAAGACAGAGCCGAGCGCCACCTTCAAGGTCAGGTTATGGCATTCCGCCATTAGCACACAATGTTCATTCAACATGATACTATCCACGGGGTAGTGAGTAGCCGTGATATCAGGATGAAGGAGCTCCGTGGAAGCCACGCTGCTTCTCCGCTGAGATGGTTGGCCGGTTGCTCGCTGGCTCTCAAGTTCCTCTAGTTTCACTAGTCTTGCATTGATCTTCTCCATTCTGCTTGCTTCCGCTTTCTTCTTTCTCTCTCGGCTTCTATAACGATCGCTGTCGGCAAACCCATACACCCATGGATGGGAGCCTGATGTGCCTTGTGTTCGTCCAGGGTGTTGAGGATTCCCAAGGGCAAGTGTCAGCTCGTCATTCTCTCTGTCGGGATGTAACCTCCCTTCCTGTGCTGCCTGGATTGCTTCCTCAAGCTTCTTGATGGGTATTGCAAGTTGAGCTTTTATCCAAACACACTTCCCTGTGTCAGGGTCCAAAGTTCCCCCAACCCTGAAGAACCAAGTCCTTAACCGATCTGGCCAGTGCAATGTCACTGGTTGGACCCCTTTAGCAAGTAGGTCTTGCTCAGCTTTGTCCCACGTAGGCCGGGCTTTGCTGTAGCCACCTGACCCCGTAACATGGGGATACTTCTTCTTTGAAGCATTTAGCTTATTTGTCGCTAACCTTTGCTTGCCCTTGTCCGATTTCTTGTAGGCCACAAATGCGAGCCAGTGATCTTTTATCTTCTCATATGGACCGGTGAATTCTGGAGTCTTGTCTTTCTCGACAAACTTTTTGTTCAAATCTTTCTTCCAGATCTTGAATAGTTCTGCCATCTTCTTAAGAGGAAATGCCTTGACCTTATTCGGATCTGCCTCTGGCGGTAGGCTGAAATTTGTCATCAGCGAGGTCCAAAGATCATCTTTCTGTCTATCCTGGACATAAGAAACTTCAGGGTCCTTTGATACGTCTCCAACGTATCTATAATTTTTTATTGTTCCATGCTATTATATTATCTGTTTTGGATGTTTTATATGCATTAATATGCTATTTTATATTATTGGGACTAACCTATTAACCTAGGTCCCAGTGCCAGTTTCTATTTTTTTCCTTGTTTTTAAGCTTCGCAGAAAAGGAATACGAAACGGAGTCCAAACGGAATAAAACTTCACGATGATTTTTCTTGGACCAGAAGACACCCAGGGGACTTGGAGTCCAAGTCAGAAGAGCCGCGAGGCGGCGACAAGGGTGGAGGGCGCGCCCTAGGGGGGCACGCCCCCTGCCTTGTGGGCCCCTCAGGACTCCTCTGACCTAGCCCTTCCTCCTATATATTCACATATATTCCAGAACCACCAGAGCAATCCACGAAAACACTTTTCCACCACTGCAACCTTCTGTTCCAGTGAGATCCCATCTTGGGGCCTTTTCCGGCATTCTACCGGAGGGGGAATCGATCATGGAGGGCTTCTACATCAACTCCATTGCCCTTCCGATGATGCATGAGTAGTTTACCTCAGACCTACGGGTCCATAGCTAGTAGCTAGATGGCTTCTTCTCTCTCTTTGATTCTCAATACAACGTTCTCCTTGATGTTCTTGGAGATCTATCCGATGTAATCTTATTTTGCGGTGTGTCTGTCGAGATCCGATGAATTGTGGATTTATGATCAGCTAATCTATGAATATTATTTGAATCTTCTCTGAATTCTTTAATGCATGATTTAATATCTTTGTATTTCTCTTTGAATTATCGGTTTGGTTTGGCCAACTAGATTGGTTTTTCTTGCAATGGGAGAGGTGCTTAGCTTTGGGTTCAATCTTGCGGTGTCCTCACCCTGTGATAGTAGGGGTAGCGAGGCACGTATTGTATTGTTGCCATCGAGGATAAAAAGATGGGGTTTTCATCATATTGCTTGAGTTAATTTCTCTACATCATGTCATCTTACTTAAGGCGTTACTCCGTTCTTTATGAACTTAATACTCTAGATGCATGCTGGATAGCGGTCGATGTGTGGAGTAATAGTAGTAGATGCAGGCAGGAGTCGGTCAACTTGACACGGACGTGATGCCTATATGCATAATCATTGCCTTGGATATCGTCATAACTTTGCGCTTTTCTATCAATTGCTCGACAGTAATGTGTTCACCCACCGTATTATTTGCCTTCATGAGAGAAGCCTCTAGTGAAACCTATGGCCCCCAGGTCTATTTTCCATCATATTACTTCTAGTTTCCATCATATTACTTTCCGATCTACTATTTTGCAATCTTTTATTTTCAGATCTATATACCAAAAAACCGAAAAATATTTTATCTTTTGTTTATCTATCTCTATCAGATCTCACTTTTGCAATTGACTGTGAAGGGATTGACAACCCCTTTATTGCGTTGGGTGCAAATGTTTGATTGTTTGTGCAGGTATTGGTGATTTGTGTGTTCTTCTCCTACTGGATTGATACCTTGGTTCTTAACTGAGGGAAAAACCAATGCAAGCTCAAGAAGTAGTAGGAAGAATTTCTGGCGCCGTTGCCGGGGAGATCTACACCAAGTCAAGACATACCAGGTACCAATCATAAACTCTCATCTCTTGCATTACATTATTCGCCATTTGCCTCTCATTTTCCTCTCCCTCGCTTCTAAAATGGTTTTCGAAAAGATTTGCCTTTTTATTCGCCCTTCTTTGGTTCGTCTTTTTCATTTGCTTTTTGTTTGCTCGTGTGTTAGATTGCTTGCTTTGTCATGATGGCTCAAGAGAATACCAAATTTTGTGACTTTTCCAATACTAATAATAATGATTTTATTAGTACTCCGATTGCTCCCGCCACTAGTGCGGAATCTTATGAAATTAATGCTGCTTTGTTGAATCTTGTTATGAAAGATCAATTTTCCAGCCTTCCTAGTGAAGATGCCGCATCCCATCTAAATAATTTCGTTGAGTTGTGTGATATGCAAAAGAAGAAAGATGTGGACAATGATATTGTTAAATAGAAGCTATTTCCGGTCTCACTACGAGATCATGCTAAAACTTGGTTTTCATCCTTGCCTAAAAATAGTATTGATTCATGGAACAAGTGTAAAGATGCTTTTATTTCCAAGTATTTTCCTCCCGCTAAGATCATCTCCCTTAGGAATGATATTATGAATTTTAAGCAACTTGATCATGAACACGTTGCACAATCTTGGGAGGGGGTGAAATTGATGATACGAAATTGCCCTACTCATGGTTTAAATTTATGGATGATCATACAAAAATTTTATGCCGAATTTAATTTTGCTTCTAGAAATCTTTTAGATTCAGCCGCAGGAGGTACTTTTATGGAAATTACTTTAGGAGAAGCTACTAAACCCCTAGATAATATTATGGTTAATTATTCGCAATGGCATACCGAAAGATCTTCTACTAATAAAAAAGTGCATGCGATTGAAGAGATTAATGTTTTGAGTGGAAAGATGGATGAACTTATGAAATTGTTTGCTAGTAGGAGTGCTCCTATTGATCCTAATGATATGCCTTTGTCTACTTTCATTTAGAACAATAATGAATCTATGGATGTGAATTTTGTTGGTAGGAACAATTTTGGTAATAACGCGTATAGAGGTAATTTTAATCCTAGGCCATTTCCTAGTAATTCCTCTAATAATTATGGTAATTCCTACAACAATTCTTATGGAAATTATAATAAGTTGTCCTCTGATTTTGAGAATAGTATTAAAGAATTTATGAGTTCGCAAAAAAGTTTCAATGCTTTGATTGAAGAAAAATTGCTTAAGGTTGATGATTTGGCTAGGAACGTGGATAGAATTTCTCTTGAGATTGATTCTTTGAAAATTAGATCCATTCCACCCAAGCATGATATTAATGAGTCTTTAAAAGCTATGAGAATTTCTATTGATGAATGTAAGGAAAGAACCGCTAGGATTCGTGCTAAGCGAGATTGGTTTGTGAAAGTGTGTTCTTCTAGTTCTTGTGAAAATAATGATGAAGATCTTAAAGTGATTGATGTGAAAACTAGTGAATCTTTGTTTTCTAAAATAAATCTTGATAAAGATGGGACTGGAGATGAGTCAACTTTAGTTAAAAGGCGTCCCAATGATTCAGAGTTTATAGATCTTGATGCAAAATTTGATAAAAGTGGGCTTGGAGAGGTCAATACTTTAAGTAGCAATGAACCCACTCTTTTGGATTTCAAGGACTTTAATTATGATAATTGTTCTTTAATAGATTGTATTTCCTTGTTGCAATGCATGTTGAATTCTCCTCATGCTTATAATCAAAATAAAACTTTTACTAAACATATTGTTGATGCTTTGATGAAATCTTTTGAGGAAAAGCTTGAATTGGAAGTTTCTATCCCTAGAAATCTTTATGATGAGTGGGAACCTTCTATTAAGATTAAAATAAAAGATTATGAGTACCATGCTTTGTGTGATTTGGGTGCTAGCATTTCCACAATTCCAAAAACTTTATGTGATGTGTTAGGTTTCCGCGAATTGGATGATTGTTCTTTAAATTTGCATCTTGCGGATTCCACTATTAAGAAACCTATGGGAAGGATTAATGATGTTCTAATTGTTGCAAATAGGAATTATGTGCCCATAGATTTCATTGTTCTTGATATAGATTGCAATCCTACATGTCTTATTATTCTTGGTAGACCTTTCCTTAGAACGTTGGTGCAATTATTAATATGAAAGAAGGAAACATTAGATTTCAATTTTTATTAAGGAAGGGCATGGAACACTTTCCTAGAAAGAAAATTAAGTTGCCATATGAATCTATTATGAGAGCTACTTATGGATTGCATACCAATGATGACAATACCTAGATCTATGTGTTCTTATGCCTAGCTAAGGGCGTTAAACAATAGCGCTTGTTGAGAGGCAACCCAATTTTATTTTTGTTTCTACCTTTTTTGGTTCTGTTTTTCAATAAATTTTTCATCTAGCCTCTGGTTAGATGTGTTTTGGTGTTTTAATTAGTGTTTGTGCCAAGTAAGACCTTTAGGATGGCTTACGGTGATAGTTGATTTGATCTTGCTGAAAAACAGAAACTTTTGCATCCAGTCTCAGAATTTTAATAATGCACTGGAGCGTTCAAAAACCATGAATTTTTTACACAAGATTGATATACAATTTCCTCTGTCGTCCTAATTTCTCAGAACTTTTGGAGTTACAGAAATATTAGAACAATTTGGATCTTCGCAGACTGTTCTGTTTTTGACAGATTCTGTTTTCTTTGTATTGTTTGCTTATTTTGATGAATCTATGGGTATTATCGGGGGGTATGAACCATGGAGAAGTTGGAATATAGTATATATTACACCAAAATATAAATAAAGAATGAGTTCACAACAGTACCAAAAGTGGTGATTTTATTTTCTTGTACTAACGGATCTCACGAGTTTTCTGTTTAGTTTTGTGTTGTGAGATTTTCAAGTTTTGGATAAAGATTTGATGGACTATGGAATAAGGAGTGGAAAGAGCCTAAGCTTGGGGATGCCCAGGGTACCCGAAGGTAATATTCAAGTACAACCAAGAGCCTAAGCTTGGGGATGCCCCGGAAGGCATCCCCTCTTTCGTCTTCGTCTATCGGTAAATTTACTTGAGGCTATATTTTTATTCACCACATGATGGGGGGGGGGGGGGGGGGGGGGGGGGGGGGGGGGGGGGGGGGGGGGGGGGGGGGGGGGGGGGGGGGGGGGGGGGGGGGGGGGGGGGGGGGGGGGGGGGGGGGGGGGGGGGGGGGGGGGGGGGGGGGGGGGGGGGGGGGGGGGGGGGGGGGGGGGGGGGGGGGGGGGGGGGGGGGGGGGGGGGGGGGGGGGGGGGGGGGGGGGGGGGGGGGGGGGGGGGGGGGGGGGGGGGGGGGGGGGGGGGGGGGGGGGGGGGGGGGGGGGGGGGGGGGGGGGGGGGGGGGGGGGGGGGGGGGGGGGGGGGGGGGGGGGGGGGGGGGGGGGGGGGGGGGGGGGGGGGGGGGGGGGGGGGGGGGGGGGGGGGGGGGGGGGGGGGGGGGGGGGGGGGGGGGGGGGGGGGGGGGGGGGGGGGGGGGGGGGGGGGGGGGGGGGGGGGGGGGGGGGGGGGGGGGGGGGGGGGGGGGGGGGGGGGGGGGGGGGGGGGGGGGGGGGGGGGGGGGGGGGGGGGGGGGGGGGGGGGGGGGGGGGGGGGGGGGGGGGGGGGGGGGGGGGGGGGGGGGGGGGGGGGGGGGGGGGGGGGGGGGGGGGGGGGGGGGGGGGGGGGGGGGGGGGGGGGGGGGGGGGGGGGGGGGGGGGGGGGGGGGGGGGGGGGGGGGGGGGGGGGGGGGGGGGGGGGGGGGGGGGGGGGGGGGGGGGGGGGGGGGGGGGGGGGGGGGGGGGGGGGGGGGGGGGGGGGGGGGGGGGGGGGGGGGGGGGGGGGGGGGGGGGGGGGGTCATATTGCTTTGCATGATCATGTAGTTGACATAGTATTTGTGGCAAAGCCACCGTTCATAATTTTTATACATGTCACTCTTGAGTCCTTGCACATCCCGGTACGCCGCCGGAGGCATTCATATAGAGTCATATTTTGTTCTAAGTATCGAGTTATAATTTTTGAGTTGTAAGTAAATAAAAGTGTGATGATCTTCATTATTAGAGCATTGTCCCATGTGAGGAAAAAATAAAAGAGGCCAACGAAGCCCACAAATAAAATAAAAGAGGCCAAAGAAGCCCACAAAAAAATATGAGAGAAAAGAGAGAAGGGGCAATGTTACTATCCTTTTTCCACACTTGTGCCCCAAAGTAGCACCATGATTTTCATGATAGAGAGTCTCCTATGTTATCACTTTCATATACTAGTGGGAATTTTTCATTATAGAACTTCGCTTGTATATTCCAATGATGGGCTTCCTCAAATTGCCCTAGGTCTTCGTGAGCCAGCAAGTTGGATGCACACCCACTTAGTTTCTTTACGAGCTTTCATAAACTTATAGCTCTAGTGTATCTGTTGCATGGCAATCCCTACTCACTCACATTGATATCTATTGATGGGCATCTCCATAGCCTGTTGATATGCCTAGTTGATGTGAGACTATCTCCTTCTTTTTGTCTTCTTCACAACCACCATATTCTATTCCACCTATAGTGCTATGTCCATGGCTCACGCTCATGTATTGCATGAAAGTTGAAAAGGTTTGAGAACATCAAAAGTATGAAACAATTGCTTAGCTTGTCATCGGGGTTGTGCATGATTTGAATACTTTGTGTGATGAAGATGGAGCATAGCCAGACTATATGATTTTGTAGGGATAACTTTCTTTGGCCATGTTATTTTGAGAAGACATGATTTCTTTATTAGTATGCTTGAAGTATTATTGTTTTTATGTCAATATTAAACTTTTGTTTTGTATCTTATGGATCTGAACATTCATGCCACAATAAAGAAAATTACATGGATAAGTATGTTAGGTAGCATTCCACATCAAAAATTCTGTTTTTATCATTTACCTACTCGAGGACGAGCAGGAATTAAGCTTGGGGATGCTTGATACGTCTCCAACGTATCTATAATTTTTTATTGTTCCATGCTATTATATTATCTGTTTTGGATGTTTTATATGCATTAATATGCTATTTTATATTATTGTTACTAACCTATTAATCTAGGGCCCAGTGCCAGTTTCTATTTTTTCCTTGTTTTTGAGCTTCGCAGACAAGGAATACCAAATGAAGTCCAAACGGAATAAAACATCACGATGATTTTTCTTGGACCAGAAGACACCCAGGGGACTTGGAGTCCAAGTCAGAAGAGCCGTGAGGCGGCGACAAGGGTGGAGGGCGTGCCCTAGGGGGCGGGGCACGCCCCCCTGCCTTGTGGGCCCCTCGGGACTCCTCTGACCTAGCCCTTCCTCCTATATATTCACATATATTCCAGAACCACCAGAGCAATCCATGAAAACAGTTTTCCACCGCCTCAACCTTCTGTTCCCGTGAGATCCCATCTTCGGGCCTTTTCCGGCATCCTGCCGGAGTGGGAATCGATCATGGAGGGCTTCTACATCAACTCCATTGCCCTTCCGATGATGCGTGAGTAGTTTACCTCAGACCTACGGGTCCATAGCTAGTAGCTAGATGGCTTCTTCTCTCTCTTTGATTCTCAATACAATGTTCTCCTCGATGTTCTTGGAGATCTATCCGATGTAATATTCTTTTGCGGTGTGTTTGTCGAGATCCGATGAATTGTGGATTTATGATCAGCTTATCTATGAATATTATTTGAATCTTCTTTGAATTCTTTTATGCATAATTTAATATCTTTGTATTTCTCTTCGAATTATCGATTTGGTTTGGCCAACTAGATTGGTTTTTCTTGCAATGGGTGAGGTGCTTAGCTTTGGGTTCAATCTTCCGGTGTCCTCCCCCAGTGATAGTAGGGGTAGCGAGGCACGTATTGTATTGTTGCCATCGAGGATAAAAAGATGGGATTTTCATCATATTGCTTGAGTTAATTCCTCTACATCATGTCATCTTACTTAAGGCGTTACTCCGTTCTTTATGAACTTAATACTCTAGATGCATGCTGGATAGCGGTCGATTTATGGAGTAATAGTAGTAGATGCAGGCAGGAGTCGGTCTATTTGACACGGACATGATGCCTATATGCATAATCATTGCCTTGGATATCGTCATAACTTTGCGCTTTTCTATCAATTGCTCGACAGTAATTTGTGCACCCATCATAATATTTGCCTTCATGAGAGAAGCCTCTAGTGAAACCTATGGCCCCTGGGTCTATTTTCCATCATATTACTTCTATTTTCCATCATATTACTTTCCGATCTACTATTTTGCAATCTTTTAATTTCAGATCTATATACGAAAAAAACCAAAAATATTTTATCTTTTGTTTATCTATCTCTATCAGATCTCACTTTTGCAATTGACCGTGAAGGGATTGACAACCCCTTTATCGTGTTGGGTGCAAGTGTTTGATTGTTTGTGTAGGTATTTTTGATTTGTGCATTCTTCTCCTACTGGATTGATACCTTGGTTCTTAACTGAGGGAAATACTTACCTCTACTGTGCTACATCACCCTTTCCTCTTCAAGGGAAAAACCAAGGCAAGCTCAAGAAGTTGCATCCTTCTTCTTATTCCATTCTTGGATGCTGATCGGGATGCTGTCCCTAACAACCACTCCGCACTAATTTATAAATGTGTCCCTGCTCCGCATGGGAGCAATCGGTTGGCCATCTCGACCGACTTCATCGATCGTGAACCTTTCATCCGGGCGCAACCTTTTCTTCGGGCCTCGTCTCCTTACAGAAGTTTGGCTCGATCCGGAGGGCTAATTAAAAGAAGAAAGAAGCGTTAATATATGTACATACAAAACAATTAATGCATCAAGTCAGCAGAGGCTTAATTAATATATGTATATATACTTCACCGGACTTTGCAACAGTTAAGGCTCCCTCCTCCGTTCCGTCACTGGAGCCATCATGATCTCCTTCCTCCTCCGTTCGGTCATCGGAGCCGTCATGATCTGCTTCCTCCTCCATTGGATCACCGGAGCTGTCATCCTCTCTTTCCTGACCATCGGTGTCATTGAGAAACGACAAGGTGATATCACCTCCGTCGCGGATTATATATCCCCCAACAACTCTTACACTACTAGGAAAAGGCCTACTAGTGGCGCACCTGTTTTGCCTACTAATGGCACACTACAGGTGCGCCACTAGCACCACGCCATTAGATTTTATTACTAATGGCGCACCACAGGTGCGCCATTAGTATACCAGATACTAATGGCGCACCATGTGGTGCGCCATTAGTATACCATTCGGTGCTCCACTAGTATTCCGTCCAGGTGCGCCACTAATAGCCTTATAGGTGCGCCACTAGTAATAAAGGATGGTGCGCCACTAGTAAGTGCTGAAATGCGCCACTAGTAATGTATTTGGAAAACAAAAAAAAATCCAAATTTACAGAAAACAACCTATAAGGAAAAATGATTTAAAAACAAAAAATGAAATAGAATCATATTTTTTATTATAGTAAGAATATGGGGGGGGGGGGGGGGGGGGGGGGGGGGGGGGGGGGGGGGGGGGGGGGGGGGGGGGGGGGGGGGGGGGGGGGGGGGGGGGGGGGGGGGGGGGGGGGGGGGGGGGGGGGGGGGGGGGGGGGGGGGGGGGGGGGGGGGGGGGGGGGGGGGGGGGGGGGGGGGGGGGGGGGGGGGGGGGGGGGGGGGGGGGGGGGGGGGGGGGGGGGGGGGGGGGGGGGGGGGGGGGGGGGGGGGGGGGGGGGGGGGGGGGGGGGGGGGGGGGGGGGGGGGGGGGGGGGGGGGGGGGGGGGGGGGGGGGGGGGGGGGGGGGGGGGGGGGGGGGGGCCAAACCAAACCGATAGTTCAAAGAGAAATACAAAGATATCTTAATCATGCCTAAAAGAGTTTAGAGAAGACTCAAATAATATTCATAGATAATCTGATCATAAATCCACAATTCATCGGATCTCAACAAACACACCGCAAAAAAGTATTGCATCGAATAGATCTCCAAGAACATCAAGGAGAACATTGTATTGAAGATCAAAGAGAGAGAAGAATCCATCTAGCTACTAGCTATGGACCCGTAGGTCTGTGGTAAACTACTCATGTATCATCGAAAGGGCAGCAAGGTTAATGTAGAGCCCTTCCATGATCGAATCCCCCTCCGGCCGATCGCCGGAAAAGGCCCCAAGATGGGATCTCACAGGAACAGAGGCTTGCAGCGGCGGAAAAGTATTTTGGTGGATGCCTCTGATGGTTTGGGAATATTTGGGAATTTATAGTGCAAAGATTAGGGTTGGGAGACCTCCGAGGGGCCCACAAGCCCTCAGGGCGCCCCCCTAGGGCGCGCCTGGCAGGCTTGTGGCCTCCTCGGGAACCTTCTGGCCCTCTCACCAAGTCACGTAGGTGTCTTCTGGTCCAAGAAAAATCATCACAAAATTTTTATTCCGTTTGGACTCCGTTTGGTATTCCTTTTCTGTAAAAGTCAAAAACAAGGAAAAAATAGAAACTGGCACCGGGCTCTAGGTTAATCGGTTAGTCCCAAAAATAATATAAAATAGCATATAAATGCATATAAAACTTCCAAAATATATAATATAATAGCATGGAACAATCAAAAATTATAGATACGTTGAAGACGTATCAAGCATCCCCAAGCTTAATTCCTGCACGTCCTCAAGTAGGTAAATGATAAAAACAGAATTTTTGATGTGGAATGCTACCTAACATATGGGGGGGGGGGGGGGGGGGGGGGGGGGGGGGGGGGGGGGGGGGGGGGGGGGGGGGGGGGGGGGGGGGGGGGGGGGGGGGGGGGGGGGGGGGGGGGGGGGGGGGGGGGGGGGGGGGGGGGGGGGGGGGGGGGGGGGGGGGGGGGGGGGGGGGGGGGGGGGGGGGGGGGGGGGGGGGGGGGGGGGGGGGGGGGGGGGGGGGGGGGGGGGGGGGGGGGGGGGGGGGGGGGGGGGGGGGGGGGGGGGGGGGGGGGGGGGGGGGGGGGGGGGGGGGGGGGGGGGGGGGGGGGGGGGGGGGGGGGGGGGGGGGGGGGGGGGGGGGGGGGGGGGGGGGGGGGGGGGGGGGGGGGGGGGGGGGGGGGGGGGGGGGGGGGGGGGGGGGGGGGGGGGGGGGGGGGGGGGGGGGGGGGGGGGGGGGGGGGGGGGGGGGGGGGGGGGGGGGGGGGGGGGGGGGGGGGGGGGGGGGGGGGGGGGGGGGGGGGGGGGGGGGGGGGGGGGGGGGGGGGGGGGGGGGGGGGGGGGGGGGGGGGGGGGGGGGGGGGGGGGGGGGGGGGGGGGGGGGGGGGGGGGGGGGGGGGGGGGGGGGGGGGGGGGGGGGGGGGGGGGGGGGGGGGGGGGGGGGGGGGGGGGGGGGGGGGGGGGGGGGGGGGGGGGGGGGGGGGGGGGGGGGGGGGGGGGGGGGGGGGGGGGGGGGGGGGGGGGGGGGGGGGGGGGGGGGGGGGGGGGGGGGGGGGGGGGGGGGGGGGGGGGGGGGGGGGGGGGGGGGGGGGGGGGGGGGGGGGGGGGGGGGGGGGGGGGGGGGGGGGGGGGGGGGGGGGGGGGGGGGGGGGGGGGGGGGGGGGGGGGGGGGGGGGGGGGGGGGGGGGGGGGGGGGGGGGGGGGGGGGGGGGGGGGGGGGGGGGGGGGGGGGGGGGGGGGGGGGGGGGGGGGGGGGGGGGGGGGGGGGGGGGGGGGGGGGGGGGGGGGGGGGGGGGGGGGGGGGGGGGGGGGGGGGGGGGGGGGGGGGGGGGGGGGGGGGGGGGGGGGGGGGGGGGGGGGGGGGGGGGGGGGGGGGGGGGGGGGGGGGGGGGGGGGGGGGGGGGGGGGGGGGGGGGGGGGGGGGGGGGGGGGGGGGGGGGGGGGGGGGGGGGGGGGGGGGGGGGGGGGGGGGGGGGGGGGGGGGGGGGGGGGGGGGGGGGGGGGGGGGGGGGGGGGGGGGGGGGGGGGGGGGGGGGGGGGGGGGGGGGGGGGGGGGGGGGGGGGGGGGGGGGGGGGGGGGGGGGGGGGGGGGGGGGGGGGGGGGGGGGGGGGGGGGGGGGGGGGGGGGGGGGGGGGGGGGGGGGGGGGGGGGGGGGGGGGGGGGGGGGGGGGGGGGGGGGGGGGGGGGGGGGGGGGGGGGGGGGGGGGGGGGGGGGGGGGGGGGGGGGGGGGGGGGGGGGGGGGGGGGGGGGGGGGGGGGGGGGGGGGGGGGGGGGGGGGGGGGGGGGGGGGGGGGGGGGGGGGGGGGGGGGGGGGGGGGGGGGGGGGGGGGGGGGGGGGGGGGGGGGGGGGGGGGGGGGGGGGGGGGGGGGGGGGGGGGGGGGGGGGGGGGGGGGGGGGGGGGGGGGGGGGGGGGGGGGGGGGGGGGGGGGGGGGGGGGGGGGGGGGGGGGGGGGGGGGGGGGGGGGGGGGGGGGGGGGGGGGGGGGGGGGGGGGGGGGGGGGGGGGGGGGGGGGGGGGGGGGGGGGGGGGGGGGGGGGGGGGGGGGGGGGGGGGGGGGGGGGGGGGGGGGGGGGGGGGGGGGGGGGGGGGGGGGGGGGGGGGGGGGGGGGGGGGGGGGGGGGGGGGGGGGGGGGGGGGGGGGGGGGGGGGGGGGGGGGGGGGGGGGGGGGGGGGGGGGGGGGGGGGGGGGGGGGGGGGGGGGGGGGGGGGGGGGGGGGGGGGGGGGGGGGGGGGGGGGGGGGGGGGGGGGGGGGGGGGGGGGGGGGGGGGGGGGGGGGGGGGGGGGGGGGGGGGGGGGGGGGGGGGGGGGGGGGGGGGGGGGGGGGGGGGGGGGGGGGGGGGGGGGGGGGGGGGGGGGGGGGGGGGGGGGGGGGGGGGGGGGGGGGGGGGGGGGGGGGGGGGGGGGGGGGGGGGGGGGGGGGGGGGGGGGGGGGGGGGGGGGGGGGGGGGGGGGGGGGGGGGGGGGGGGGGGGGGGGGGGGGGGGGGGGGGGGGGGGGGGGGGGGGGGGGGGGGGGGGGGGGGGGGGGGGGGGGGGGGGGGGGGGGGGGGGGGGGGGGGGGGGGGGGGGGGGGGGGGGGGGGGGGGGGGGGGGGGGGGGGGGGGGGGGGGGGGGGGGGGGGGGGGGGGGGGGGGGGGGGGGGGGGGGGGGGGGGGGGGGGGGGGGGGGGGGGGGGGGGGGGGGGGGGGGGGGGGGGGGGGGGGGGGGGGGGGGGGGGGGGGGGGGGGGGGGGGGGGGGGGGGGGGGGGGGGGGGGGGGGGGGGGGGGGGGGGGGGGGGGGGGGGGGGGGGGGGGGGGGGGGGGGGGGGGGGGGGGGGGGGGGGGGGGGGGGGGGGGGGGGGGGGGGGGGGGGGGGGGGGGGGGGGGGGGGGGGGGGGGGGGGGGGGGGGGGGGGGGGGGGGGGGGGGGGGGGGGGGGGGGGGGGGGGGGGGGGGGGGGGGGGGGGGGGGGGGGGGGGGGGGGGGGGGGGGGGGGGGGGGGGGGGGGGGGGGGGGGGGGGGGGGGGGGGGGGGGGGGGGGGATTTTCCTCTCCCCCACTTCACAAAAATTTGCCGTTTTATTCGCCCTCTTTTTCGTTTGCCGTTTTCTCGTCAGATCTGTTTTTGAGTGCAATCTTGTTTGCGTAGTCACGATGACTCAAGAGAACACCAAGTTGCGTGATTTCTCCAATACCAACAACAATGATTTTATTAGCACTCTGATTGCTCCTCCCGCCACTAGTGCGGAATCTTGTGATATTAATGCCGCTTTGTTGAATCTTGTTATGAAAGATTAATTTTCTGGTACTCCTAGTGAGGATGCCGCATCCCATCTTAACACATTCGTGGAATTATGCGATATGCAAAAGAAAAAAGATGTGGACAATGATATTGTGAAGTTGAAATTATTCCCGTTTTCTTTGCGAGATCGTGCAAAAATTTGATTTTCTTCTTTGCTTCGCAATAGTATCGATTCTTGGGATAAGTGCAAGGATGCTTTTATTACTAAGTATTTTTCTCCCACGAAAATTATTTCCCTTAGGACAGAAATCATGAATTTTAAACAACTTGAGCATGAACATGTTGCGCAATCTTGGGAAAGAATGAAATTGATGCTAAGAAATTGCCCCTCTCATGGTTTAAATCTTTGGATGATCATACAATTTTTTTATGCCGGATTGAATTTTGTTTCTAGAAATCTTTTAGATTCCGCCGTGGGTGGTACTTTTATGGAAATTACTTTGGATGAAGCTACTAAATTGCTAGACAATATTATGGCAAATTATTCACAATGGCATACCGAAAGAGCTCCTACTAGTAAAAAAGTTAATTCGGTTGAAGAAATTTCTTCTTTGAGTGAAAAAGTTGATGCTCTTATGAAATTGGTTGCTAGTAAAAGTGCTCCTATTGATTTTAGTGATGTGCCTTTGTCTACTTTGATTGAGCAAAATAGTGATGCCATAGATGTAAATTTTATCTCGTGGAATAATTTCAATAACAATGCTTATAGAGGTAATTTTAATCCTAGGCCTTTTCCTAGTAATTCCTCTAATAATTATGGTAATTCCTATGGTAATCCTTCTTATAATAATAATAGGAACACCTCTGATCTTGAGAATAATATTAAAGAATTTATCAATACTCAGAAGGTTTTTAATGCTACGATAGAAGAAAAGCTGAATAAGATTGATGATATGTCTAGAAGCATTGATAGAATTTCTCATGATGTAGAAAATCTCAAGATGAAAATTTTTGTGCCCAAGGTTGAGGAATCAATTAAAGCTTTATATGTTTCTATGGATGAAAGTAAGAAAAGAACCGCTATGCTTAGAGCTAAAAGAGAATTTTTAGAAAAAGCATTTTCTAGCGATTGCTTTCATAAAAATGATGAAGATCTTAAAATGATTGGTGTTTCTTCTATTGATTCCTTATTTAGTAAGTTTAAAATTGATGATAAAGGGACTGGACAAGAGTCAACTTTAGTTAGAAGGCGTCCCGATAATTTGGAGAGTGAAAATCTTGTTGAGAAAATTGATAAAAGTGGGTTTGGAGAGGTCAAAACTTTAACTAGTGATGTGCCCACTCTTTTGGATTACAAAGACTTTAATTATGATAATTGTTCTTTGATTGAGTGTATTTCTTTGTTGCAATCCATGATAAATTCACCCCATGCTTATGAACAAAATAAAGCTTTTACTAAACATATTGTTGATGCTATGATGAAGGCCTTGGAAGAAAAGTTGGAATTAGAGGTTTCAATTCCTAGAAAATTACATGATGAATGGGAACCTACTATCAAAGTCAAGATTAAAAATTATGAGTGTTTTGCTTTATGTGACTTGGGTGCTAGTGTTTCTACAATTCTGAAATCTTTATGTGATGTGCTTGGTCTTACCGATATTGAAGAATGTTCTTTAAATTTGCACTTGGCGGATTCTACTATTAAAAAGCATATGGGAAGAATTAATGATGTTCTTATTCTTTCAAATAGGAATTATGTGCCCATAGATTTTATTGTTCTTGATATTGATTGCAATCCGTCTTGTCCAATTATTCTTGGTAGACCGTTTTTACGTACTATCGGTGCCGTGATTGATATGAAAGAAGGCAATATTAAATTTCATTTTCCACTAAGGAAGGGTATGGAACACTTCCCTAGAACTAGAATTAAGCCACCATATGAATCAATCATGAGGGCATCTTATGGATCTAGAAATAAAGATGACAACGGGGGGGGGGGGGGGGGGGGGGGGGGGGGGGGGGGGGGGGGGGGGGGGGGGGGGGGGGGGGGGGGGGGGGGGGGGGGGGGGGGGGGGGGGGGGGGGGGGGGGGGGGGGGGGGGGGGGGGGGGGGGGGGGGGGGGGGGGGGGGGGGGGGGGGGGGGGGGGGGGGGGGGGGGGGGGGGGGGGGGGGGGGGGGGGGGGGGGGGGGGGGGGGGGGGGGGGGGGGGGGGGGGGGGGGGGGGGGGGGGGGGGGGGGGGGGGGGGGGGGGGGGGGGGGGGGGGGGGGGGGGGGGGGGGGGGGGGGGGGGGGGGGGGGGGGGGGGGGGGGGGGGGGGGGGGGGGGGGGGGGGGGGGGGGGGGGGGGGGGGGGGGGGGGGGGGGGGGGGGGGGGGGGGGGGGGGGGGGGGGGGGGGGGGGGGGGGGGGGGGGGGGGGGGGGGGGGGGGGGGGGGGGGGGGGGGGGGGGGGGGGGGGGGGGGGGGGGGGGGGGGGGGGGGGGGGGGGGGGGGGGGGGGGGGGGGGGGGGGGGGGGGGGGGGGGGGGGGGGGGGGGGGGGGGGGGGGGGGGGGGGGGGGGGGGGGGGGGGGGGGGGGGGGGGGGGGGGGGGGGGGGGGGGGGGGGGGGGGGGGGGGGGGGGGGGGGGGGGGGGGGGGGGGGGGGGGGGGGGGGGGGGGGGGGGGGGGGGGGGGGGGGGGGGGGGGGGGGGGGGGGGGGGGGGGGGGGGGGGGGGGGGGGGGGGGGGGGGGGGGGGGGGGGGGGGGGGGGGGGGGGGGGGGGGGGGGGGGGGGGGGGGGGGGGGGGGGGGGGGGGGGGGGGGGGGGGGGGGGGGGGGGGGGGGGGGGGGGGGGGGGGGGGGGGGGGGGGGGGGGGGGGGGGGGGGGGGGGGGGGGGGGGGGGGGGGGGGGGGGGGGGGGGGGGGGGGGGGGGGGGGGGGGGGGGGGGGGGGGGGGGGGGGGGGGGGGGGGGGGGGGGGGGGGGGGGGGGGGGGGGGGGGGGGGGGGGGGGGGGGGGGGGGGGGGGGGGGGGGGGGGGGGGGGGGGGGGGGGGGGGGGGGGGGGGGGGGGGGGGGGGGGGGGGGGGGGGGGGGGGGGGGGGGGGGGGGGGGGGGGGGGGGGGGGGGGGGGGGGGGGGGGGGGGGGGGGGGGGGGGGGGGGGGGGGGGGGGGGGGGGGGGGGGGGGGGGGGGGGGGGGGGGGGGGGGGGGGGGGGGGGGGGGGGGGGGGGGGGGGGGGGGGGGGGGGGGGGGGGGGGGGGGGGGGGGGGGGGGGGGGGGGGGGGGGGGGGGGGGGGGGGGGGGGGGGGGGGGGGGGGGGGGGGGGGGGGGGGGGGGGGGGGGGGGGGGGGGGGGGGGGGGGGGGGGGGGGGGGGGGGGGGGGGGGGGGGGGGGGGGGGGGGGGGGGGGGGGGGGGGGGGGGGGGGGGGGGGGGGGGCAATAGTTATGCAATGAAATTACATCCTACTTGTGGTGCATTATTCAGTGTTAGTTATACTTAATGCTCGCTTATGAGATTTTTCGTTTCTTGGTTGGATGCTTCTCAATCTTTTGCTAGCCTTCACTTGCACTAAGTATGATCACTACTTGTGCATCCAAAATCCTTAAACCCAGTTTTGCCATATGGGTCCACTATAACTACCTATATGCGGTATTTCCATGCTGTTCTAAGCAAATTTGTATGTGCCATCTCTAATTTTCAAAATAAATTTCTCTTTTGTGTGCTCATACCGTTCATGAAACGGTAGGGGGTGGCTGATATTTTTCCATGCTAGATGTGTTATTCTCAAGATGAGTGTTTATTCACTTGTCATTGCACGAGAGTATGGCAAAGGTACTAGGGATGCCCAGTCCCGAAATGAAAAATGAATTTACTTTATGTTGTCGAATAATAACTTCCTTGGAAAGTGTTGGTATGGACGGCACCCATGGATTCGGTTAGCCGTGGAATGTGAAAGTATGGTGGAAAAAAGAATAAACTTTATTTTCTGTTTGGGAACCGCCTATGATATATCTAGCATGGAAAGTATTGGGAACTACTTCATCATTTTCATTGACAGGAAAATCATGCCACCCAAAATGTTTTATCTCTATCTTTTTTCGCTTTGAGCTCTGGCACCTCTACAAATCCCTACTTCCCTCTGCGAAGGGCCTTTCTATTCCCCCCCCCCCCCCCCCCCCCCCCCCCCCCCCCCCCCCCCCCCCCCCCCCCCCCCCCCCCCCCCCCCCCCCCCCCCCCCCCCCCCCCCGCCAGTTGCTGTTTTTTGCTTGTTTTTTACTTCACAGAAAATCAATACCAAACGGAGTCCAAACGCAGCGACACTTTTTGGTGATTTTTTCTGGACTAGAAGACATGCGATGGGCCAAGAAAGTACCCGAGGGGGGCTCCGAGGGGAGCACAACCCACCAGGGCGCGCCTGGGGGCCCAGGCGTGCCCAGGTGGGTTGTGCCCACCTCGACCACCTCCCGCACCGCCTCTTTGCTCTATAAATAACCCAATATTCCAGAAACCCTAGGGGAGTCGACGAAAATAAATTCCAGCTGCCGCAAGTTCCAGAAACCACAGATCCAATCTAGACACCATCACGGAGGGGTTCATCATCCTCATTGGTGCATCTCCGATGATGCGTGAGTAGTTCATTGTAGACCTACGGGTCGTTAGTAGCTAGATGGCTTCCTCTCTCTCTCTTTTGATTCTCGATACAATGGTCTCTTGGAGATATATTTGATGTAACTCTTTTTACGGTGTGTTTGTTGGGATCCGATGAACTTTGAGTTTATGATCAGATCTATGTTTTTTTATCCATGAAAGTTATTTAAGTCTTTTGATCTCTTATATGCATGATTACTTATAGCCTCGTATTTCTTCTTCGAATCTTTGGTTTATTTAGGCCAACTAGATCAATTTTTCTTGCCATGGGAAGAGGTGCTTTGTGATGGGTTTGATCTTACGGTGCTTGATCCCAGTGACAGAAGGGGAACCGTCACGTATGTATCATTGCCATTAAGGATAACAAGATGGGTTCTAATTCCTACATGAATAGATCTTGTCTACATCATGTCATTGTTCTTATTGCATTACTCCATTTTTCCATGAACTTAATACACCCCCCCCCCCCCCCCCCCCCCCCCCCCCCCCCCCCCCCCCCCCCCCCCCCCCCCCCCCCCCCCCCCCCCCCCCCCCCCCCCCCCCCCCCCCCCCCCCCCCCCCCCCCCCCCCCCCCCCCCCCCCCCCCCCCCCCCCCCCCCCCCCCCCCCCCCCCCCCCCCCCCCCCCCCCCCCCCCCCCCCCCCCCCCCCCCCCCCCCCCCCCCCCCCCCCCCCCCCCCCCCCCCCCCCCCCCCCCCCCCCCCCCCCCCCCCCCCCCCCCCCCCCCCCCCCCCCCCCCCCCCCCCCCCCCCCCCCCCCCCCCCCCCCCCCCCCCCCCCCCCCCCCCCCCCCCCCCCCCCCCCCCCCCCCCCCCCCCCCCCCCCCCCCCCCCCCCCCCCCCCCCCCCCCCCCCCCCCCCCCCCCCCCCCCCCCCCCCCCCCCCCCCCCCCCCCCCCCCCCCCCCCCCCCCCCCCCCCCCCCCCCCCCCCCCCCCCCCCCCCCCCCCCCCCCCCCCCCCCCCCCCCCCCCCCCCCCCCCCCCCCCCCCCCCCCCCCCCCCCCCCCCCCCCCCCCCCCCCCCCCCCCCCCCCCCCCCCCCCCCCCCCCCCCCCCCCCCCCCCCCCCCCCCCCCCCCCCCCCCCCCCCCCCCCCCCCCCCCCCCCCCCCCCCCCCCCCCCCCCCCCCCCCCCCCCCCCCCCCCCCCCCCCCCCCCCCCCCCCCCCCCCCCCCCCCCCCCCCCCCCCCCCCCCCCCCCCCCCCCCCCCCCCCCCCCCCCCCCCCCCCCCCCCCCCCCCCCCCCCCCCCCCCCCCCCCCCCCCCCCCCCCCCCCCCCCCCCCCCCCCCCCCCCCCCCCCCCCCCCCCCCCCCCCCCCCCCCCCCCCCCCCCCCCCCCCCCCCCCCCCCCCCCCCCCCCCCCCCCCCCCCCCCCCCCCCCCCCCCCCCCCCCCCCCCCCCCCCCCCCCCCCCCCCCCCCCCCCCCCCCCCCCCCCCCCCCCCCCCCCCCCCCCCCCCCCCCCCCCCCCCCCCCCCCCCCCCCCCCCCCCCCCCCCCCCCCCCCCCCCCCCCCCCCCCCCCCCCCCCCCCCCCCCCCCCCCCCCCCCCCCCCCCCCCCCCCCCCCCCCCCCCCCCCCCCCCCCCCCCCCCCCCCCCCCCCCCCCCCCCCCCCCCCCCCCCCCCCCCCCCCCCCCCCCCCCCCCCCCCCCCCCCCCCCCCCCCCCCCCCCCCCCCCCCCCCCCCCCCCCCCCCCCCCCCCCCCCCCCCCCCCCCCCCCCCCCCCCCCCCCCCCCCCCCCCCCCCCCCCCCCCCCCCCCCCCCCCCCCCCCCCCCCCCCCCCCCCCCCCCCCCCCCCCCCCCCCCCCCCCCCCCCCCCCCCCCCCCCCCCCCCCCCCCCCCCCCCCCCCCCCCCCCCCCCCCCCCCCCCCCCCCCCCCCCCCCCCCCCCCCCCCCCCCCCCCCCCCCCCCCCCCCCCCCCCCCCCCCCCCCCCCCCCCCCCCCCCCCCCCCCCCCCCCCCCCCCCCCCCCCCCCCCCCCCCCCCCCCCCCCCCCCCCCCCCCCCCACAATCTTTCTGAGTTTCTTGATTTGATTGATATTCATGGACAACTCATTTCCTCATATGCAAAAAGGGTCGAACCGTGGGTCAAAACCTCTGACAGCAGGACCTACATGTGCAAGACCAAATTGTTAAAAACCAAAATATTAGAATGGTTCCTGCAATTGCATAATAATGTGCTATTAGACAACGGACCATGCACATGCTAACCTCGATTGTAAACCTCAGTGCTTCCCATTGTTTCCCTGCAACACATATAAGGTAGTTAGTCATCAGGTTAAGTAAGGGTTCGCATGCTATCAGTAAAATATGTTGATGAAAAATAAGCACATTGCAGATTCATCAGATTAATTAAAGCCACACGGAAAACCCATTTACCCAAACCAAGCATGATTAAGAACTAGGAAATATAGCACTTGTATATGTTTCTCATGTTTAAGTGCAGCCAAATTCGATTTATTCCTCACATGCACAACAATAAAAAATTCTACCCACGACAATTGGACATCGCATTGCAGAATTGAATCAAGCAGTTAACTAAACACCACAACAAATGAACGAAACATTAACTGAGCACCACATTGCACAATATAACATTGAACCAAGCAGTTAACTAAACACCACAACAAATGAACCAAACATTAACTGAGCACCACATTGCACAATATAACATACTCCTAATAGAAGACCAGAGAGTTAACAAACAGTTAACTACAGCCAATTGTAGCAATTGTATTTGTTTCTCATGTATTTACTATAGCCAAATTTAATTTATTCCTCACATGGTATACAATAACAGAACGCACCCACAATTTTGTAAAGATAAATTCGATTTATTTCTCACATGGAAGACAATACAAAATTGCAGCCTGAAGAATTGAACATCACATTTGCCGAATTGAACCAAACAGTTAACTGAAGACGACAACTAATTAACAAAACAGTTAATAAGTGAGCACCACACTGCACGACATATAGAACATATACACTAGAGCAACAGATTGCATGGTGAAATTAGATAGCACAATTCACTAGATTTTGTGAAGGAAAGGCAGGAGCAGCACACGCAACGGGTAAACCGAGCATGCTTAACCGGCGTAGCTAGCAATTGGCAAGGTGCTCCTCCAAGATCTGGGGGTCGGCACGAATGGCAGCCATCGCGACCTCATCCACGTGTGCGGCTGCGATTTGCTTCTCCGCTGCCAAATGCTCCTTGAGGTCCTGGCTATACTGCGTGCACCATGGCTTAGGCTGACGCTTATTTGGTGGAGGGGTCGGTGATTTGGGTGGAAGGTGTCGCGCTCGCGCCGGCAGTCGGGGCATGTGGGATGTGGAAGGAGGAGGAGGATGGGGGTCGGGTGTGGATTACCTGCCTGGATAGAGGGGGCCGAGCAGTGTGAAGGAGGGTCGCCGGCGAGGAGGCGGCGGCGCTGCAAGCAAGGAGTGAAGGTTTCAACTTGGAAAGGAAGGCGGAAAGAGGGGAAATGTGGCTTTTGGTAAGGGGAAGGGGGCGGGGAGGTAGATATTTCCGCGGAAGCCGAAAATTTGGAATCGCTTCAGCCAAAAAACTGGTGCACAAAGTGTCATCAGACACGGTCCCTTATTTAGAACTATGTACGATATGTGGACATCACAAACGATTCAGATAGCTTAACCTGTGTGTGATGAGTTTGAACGTCAAAAGTTTTGGTTTGAATTTCCATGGTTACAGTGGTCATCCACGTCATTGCATAATTTGGGTACACAAAGGAGACTACAGCACACCCACACTTCTTAATCGAGCAAGTTCAGCAATTAAACAGAGGTAGCTGACCTAAACATTACTCTAACAAATTAAAGACCGGCGCTCTTAATTAAACAAAACATAGAGTACTACTACGGCTGGTGCTCGTCGATCTCCGCCGCCGCCTCCATGTCCAGCTCGCGCCCGACGGTCTCCTGGGGAAGGGGCTCCATGGCATCCATCGCACCATACTCGGCAAGCATCTCGCCATCCGCGTCCGCCATCTCTTTGGAAAAGGCCGCCACGATCTGGGCGTGGGCAGACGCGATCTGGGCTTGGACGGGCTCCGTCGTCGCAAGGTATGCGGCGGAGGAACGGACGGCTGCTCGAACGCTCTCGGCGATTGCTAGCTCTTCGGCCGTGGGTTGCCGACCGTTGT